>JAULKM010166690.1:0-15997 GCA_032355605.1 Rubia tinctorum | reverse complement strand
AAGTTATCGGTGGTCAAACATGCCTTCAGAAAATGTCAAAAAAGGGGGTGCCATTGTTAAAGAAACGGAGGGAGTATTTAGTTTTCTCTTATTATTTCTGTTTTTTTCCATAATTATTAAAAGGGTGGAATTTATAATTGTTTTTTGAACTTAAGTATTGGGTAGAAATTATTTCTGTCAATTTTAGTTTATTTGGTGGCTCGTAATTCGGTAAAATTTAATTGACTTTAGATTTGATATCCAAAGAGACGGTGAGGAGAAATGCAAGTCAAAGTCATTTAAAAATGTATTTCTGGCAACACTATTTTTCTAAGGATTCAAATTAGATTTATAGACTTTGATCCATTAGAATGCTCAGGCCAATGATATTGAAAATTCGATTAAATTGGTCTTTAAAACCTTTTAGGGCCAGGTTAGAAATAATTCTAAGCATGATAAGTAATTTTTATAAACTGATGAAACATATTTTGGCAATTAAAATAGTGACAACCACTTATCTTTGGTTTTGCCTTTGTCATTGCTACATAAGTCTTTGTTTAGTATTTTAATATCAACTAGGGCATGTGTATCTATCTTTTAGCCATTGAGGCCATAGATTAGAATTGTAATGTGTAGCTAGCACCTCAGTGTAAATGGATTAATCCAATGTCATATGTTGTAATTGCACATTGTGCAAAATTGAGCTCAATAGAAAAAGGATGGGAACCCTATAAACTCTCGTCCTATGTACAATTTAATTTATGTGAAAAAGGTAGAGAGTCTAAATATAATTGTTTGAAAATGAAAAATGATATGAGATATTTTTTGTAATTTTTAAAAGTTTTCTTAATTTCCCGTCTCACCATATATTATGATAAAATGGTCTTCTATGAGTTTTCTCTAATTTTAATGCTTGATATAAAGTTTTTTAGATTTAATTTACAAAAAGATGAACTAAAAACAAATTTATTTTTAACATCATTAAAGTCACATCTTCTAATCTAACTAGATAAAAATATAGATTCTTATGAATGTATAAAATATTATTTCAAATTTTACTCACACTGCAATAGTTCATGAATCAGTGATTTATATTAAGAATATGTCTCCTGTGAGATCGTCTAATGATAAGATAAATGGTTAGTTAGCTATTGTGTAGTTATAAAATTAGGGCTTGATGAATTTGGAGGTCAAATGTAGTTAGTATTTTCTTGGAGTAAATTGCAGAAGATGCACTAAAATTCAACGGTTGGATTGCAAAAACTTGAAAAATAGAAAAACTATTTCCTCTCTCGCCTCTCGCCAGAGCTCATCGGAATTCACTAGCACTATTTTCATGAGGTTGTTTCTATCAGGTTTCATAATTGGTGTTGTCGTCGAACTTCCTCTCTCAGTTGTTGTCGTCGCCGTCGGGTTTTGCCACCCTCCAATTTTCTCATAGTGGCTGATGTCGTCGAGTTTCCTAGGAGAGGTGGAAAAAATGTGAGTTTCCAACATTTTATTTTAATACAAAAACTTAGTTGAGCAGGTTTTAACCATGCTTATAGTGAGACAAGAGGTCTAAATATAATTGTTTTAAAATGAAAGATGATTTGAGGCACTTTCTATAATTTTCAAAATAATTATTTAATTCTCATTTTTCCATATATTATGATAAGACGGTCTCATATCAGCTTTCTCTCATTTTAATTCTTCATGTATAGTTTTCTAAATTTATTTTTTTATAAATATGCTCTAAAAGTAATTTTATTTTTAAAATCATACAAGTTATATCTTCTTATAATATCCGGAAAGAAATATAATTTTTTCATTAATATGTAAATATTATTTCAAATTTTACTCTCACTATAATTGTTTATAGATGAGTGATTTATATATTAAGAGTTTATCTCATGCAATACAGTCTCATGATAAGATAAAGGGCTAGTTAGATATTATTTAGTTATAAAATAGAAGTCGGTTGAATTCGGAGGTGAAAATTTTATTAATATTTTATCGGGTTTAATCGTACAAGGGATGGATTGCAAAATCTTGAAAAATAGGTAACCATTTCCTCTCGCGCCTCTCGTTGGAGCTTCCATTAGAATTCACCACCGTTGTTGTTATCAGGCTGTCTCTCTTTGTTGTTGTTGTCAGGTTTCACCATCGGTGTTGCCGTCAGGCTTTCTGTCTCCGTTATTACTGTCGTCGTCTAGTTTTGTCACCATCAAATTTTCTCATATTTTGTGGCTACTGCTGTTGGGTTTCTCAAGCGAGGCGGCGTTAAGGAAGAAAGACGGCATCGAGGAAAATGGAAAAGGAGGTGATTGAGTAAAAAATTGTGAAGACTGGAAATGAGTTGGTGGACAATGACAAAGACGATTTCTGGTGGTGAAAATGGTTGGGAAGATGGGTGGGAGGTTATTGTCGTAGCTCCCAATTTATGTGATAAATACAACTAACTAGATAGTGGTAAGAGAAATCATCCAGGAAGAACATGAATTTTCCTAAGTGTATATGCATATAGGATTAAACATAAACACACACACACACATGCAGATAAGGGGGTTGGTTTTCATAAGTTATGAAATGAAAAGATAAAACAACTAGAAAATAAAATATGGTAAGCTAATTATGCAAATAAATGAAAAAGATTAGATTAACACAAAGTTACGACACCTTGGGCGCAATTGATTTCCACTTCCAATCCTCTTATCTATCCTTGAATCCACAACATATTTAACTATCTTGACTACTTATTGTGAATGTAAACCTCTCATTCGTCTTAAGTGTAGTTTACAAGAGTGAATTCCCGCCAGTGACCACTTTAGTCGAACAACGCCTGAAGACATATGACATTATGCACGGAGAATCAATAATCTTAATAACACTTATAAACATGAAACCAAATGTCTAAAGCATTTAACCATTTTTTTAATTTACTAGGGCTAATCAAGAACTTTCGATATTCAAGATTTTCCCTTATTTTCTACCTCAGGATAAACATGACAAAGAGTTCAACATTATCTCATTCATCTAGAAATTATAACATCATTAACCTAATTATAATCCCTAACTCATGTTCTTGGATTACATGTCAAAAGAGAAGAAATTAGCTACTTTCATTAACTCCTAACATTTAATCATACAAACAATTCTTATCCTCAAACTTCATATCACATAAATGACATCAATAACTACATCCAAAGCTTCATAAATGCACAATAGTTAAGACATTAAATGGGGAAACAGAGTTATCAAGACATGGGATTGAAAGACTCAATCAATTTCTCCCAAGACTAAGTTTATCTACTAAGAATCATTCTACAAATCACAAGCATAATCATACAAAATAAATATGGGAAAGTAGAGTTCCAAGAAGATGATTTTCAGTAAAAGAGAAGAGAATGTGAAATGGGTGGCCAAAAATGCCCCATATAGTATAAGAGAAAGGGAAAAAAGGCAAAAAGAAAATGTGCAGAATAAATCCGCTAAGGCAGATTAGTCCTTGTCCTGGAAAATGAGGTATCGATATTTTTTTTTCTGATCTTAGCCCGAGCGAGAGAGGGGTCATTCACGCGGGTGGGTTCGTAATTCACTATTTCTTGTTTAGCTTCCCACGAGACCTTTGTTGACATAATTGGATATTCGTCACCTCCGATTTTTCGTCTCCACCGTACTAATTTGGCATTTTGAAACTCAACCACCTAATTCTGCAAACTTAAACATTGGATCCACTTGCAACTTCTCCGTAAGAAATCTCTGGTGAACTCAACTGATCCGCAATCTCTAGTAGCCACCTCATCACTTTCATTTTCTCTAGTTGTGCTGTAACTCGGCGGAAAAGGGTTGACCTTGACGGAGAAGATACTGCCATCCATTTCTTTCCTTTTTCCAAAATAGTTTTGGTGTATACATAGCCCAAGGACTAAAAGTAGTTGGCCTTCAGGCTGGCCCAAGACTTGGCCACGAACCGTACAACGCGGAGCCACGACTAAAAGTTGGGAAGACACTTGTTAGCGACTACAAGATTCTAGAAACCATGATATAACCCATGATTGAAACCCTAGCAATACGGAGCTATAATTGTGATATACTATAAATATAGGAAGAGCAGCATTTGCTCAGGGAAACACAACTGACTAAGAAATACTAATTCTCTAAAAGAAAGAACTGGCTTGATCGCCAGAGTACTTTCCCTGGAATCATTTCCCGGGTCTTTCTTGTATGATAGAACTCGCACTACGATAATCACAGCCACCTCGCCTGATAGGGATTACCACATCATTGCTTCCGTCTATGGGGACGAATAATTTTTTTCTTTTTCTTAGTCCTTTATTCCTTTAAGGGTAAAAATGGGTTTTACCAGAAACGAGAGGAGAAATAATTATCACACACCAGAATGAACAGCTACGGGCAAAAAAATTACACACCCCAGCCAGGATAAAAAATACATTCCTAGCAGAGAACAGGAGTAAAGCCGAGAAGACGTGGATGAAGAGGAAGAGGAAGCCGAATCTCCCAATGCAAATTAAGAAAAGGAGAGGAGTGCCTTCACAACATTCTTAGAAGTAAATGGGGAGCACCTATATAACCAGTTTCTAGCCTCTATTAAGACAAAATCCCAAAAAAACAAGAAAGAAAGTCAGAGGCGTGAAAAACTTAATTATGAAGTCGAGTTAAGGGATATAGTGGCAGAAGGCGATATAGACCAGTCATCACTGGCACCACATTGTGATTTCAAAATAACAAAAGACTTAAAACTGTCGTTGCATGTGAAAATCTATGATGGGACAACGGACCCCAGGGAATTCTCACATTCCTATCGCAACAGTAAGCAATTTTGTTATGCAGAAATTTAACTTGTCTGCAAAGGTTTTCATATTTTCTTGTCGGGGACAATGATTACATGGTATTTTATTATTAGGAACAGGGAAAGAAAGAGGCAAGCCTGGCAGAGGTAAAAGAAAAAATGTGTCCAAAGTGGAAAGACATATACAAAGTAACAAAAGTGCACCGATTAGACAGCTACGGGCTAGAAAGATTGGATGAAAACAGCGTTCCGAACACTTAGAATGTAATCAACCTAAGGAAGTTCTATGTTTATCTATCCTTAGTAGGTGTTGGGAAAATCTTAGTTGTACAGGAGCCTTGAAATGATTAATAGCTGCCTTTTGATTGTTAGCATCATCGTTTCTTTTCAAGTAGGATATCATCGCACCCATACATATCAATATCAGGAAAAAATTGAGGAAAATCACCTATAGAACTGTTTAGTTAAATTTTATGCGAAACCCATTAATCTCGACAAAACAATAGCAACACTAGCAAAAAAATAGTAAACCATGGCGTATTTAAACAACCCCTCTATATTCAGCCATATAGCACATTAGAAAGAAAGGCAAATCTCACATCTTGAAAATGTTAACAAGTATGTTTTTACAATTTCAATACGGAAAGCGATAGATCTGGTCAAAGTACAAATACTGAATCAGAAAAGCAACAAAAGAAAGCAATAGATCTTGCGACATCGCACAACATAGGTTTGCAACCTTAATCTCGCAATCTATAGATATTGTAAAAAGAAACTCAAAGGTACATGTGCCAAAGAAAATAGCGACAAAAGCAAGCAATAGATCTTGCAGCTTTGTACGACATAGGTTTACAACCTCAATCTTGCAAGCTATGGATCTTGGAAAAAAAAGAGCAAAGGCACATGTACCTATGAAAACAACAACAAAATAAAGCTATAGAACTTTCGAATTCGTATGAATTAGGTTATCATAATCTAGAACTCCTAAGAAATAGATCTTGCATAAAATAAGAACGAGAGCCCTAAACATAATAAACGTCGAGATCGAAGTCAAGCAATAGATCTTGAAACTTCGTACCAACTAGATGTTGATACCTCAAAGCAGTATGCGGTACCATAATCTCAGACTGGTAACCACCAATCCTCATTAGCAACCCAAGATGAAAACATAAGAATATAGTGACATTAATATCCAATAAATATGACATTTTATACTAGTCATAAGCAAACACATTGGAAAAAAACCAAGGTAAGATAAAATAGAATCATAAAGATGCTGCTTAAAGTATTTGGAGAAGGAAATTATTACATCAAAGAAAAACAAGTTATCTACGCCTTGGTGCACAAGATAACCCTACAGAAGAAGAACTACTAGAGCAACAGGATTGCTCAGCCTGATATTCTTCCTCGGATAAAATATGGTCATAGCGCCTTTTCATATGCAAGTAAGCAGGGTGGCAGATTCGACCATTTCGCTGCATACGATCAAGATACGTCACATAGTATGCTTTAAAGTCAGATACGGGACCAAACTCATCACGATCAAGTTGAACACTCATGACATCCACGGTGTCTTCATAACTTTTATTTAAGTTCTCCAGGTCATATATATGTTGTTGTAGTTGACGAATATGTGACCGTTAATATCAAAAGTCAGATCCCCACGATTAGCAGGACCACGGCTCTGCGGAAAGGCCCTTGATTTTTTTCTTTGTAATCAACATAAGCTTGTTCAAGTTGATGCACACACGATTCAAGACGATCGTACTCAGCACGAAGGTGATCGTTCTCACTACGCAGGTGAGTATTCACGGTGAACTATTCATCAAACCTGTTTTGCCATCCTGAGGAACAAGTGGAAAGGTGATCACATTTATCCTGCTTCATCTTCAGATGTTCCAATAGTTAGTCAATTTAAGAATACTGCTTATCGATGATTATGGTCTTCCGATGAGCATCGCGTGCTTTGTTTGCGGTGGAATTATTTACTTCATTTTTCTGACCAATCATTTGAATCAAGTCTCCCTGCTGCTACTCAATAAGATTATTTTGTTGGGCACACAATCCTTTACAAATTATGAATATAGTTATGTGACTTGCTTATGTTTTTATCCCGTCCAAGCTCTAGATCATTGATGCTAAGTAACATGTATTTGAGACGAACACCAACAACAACGCACACTCCTGAACACAACAAGGAAGGTTGAGTGGGAGCATGTACACACAAATATATTTTAGATCACCTAAGCTGCGAATGATATCTTTATTAAGAGATTCAATATTGTAACAGTCTGGTACAAATTTACTACAAGGACAACCCATAGGAGAGGATGGAGAAGATGAGGAACTTGGGACATGCCACCCAAGACATAATGGAATAAATTTCAAAGTAGAACTCCCAACATTTGAAAAATGATCACACAAAAAAAAACTCAAGAAATTCCTTTGATAGGGAAGTGATAGCCTCGACTAAGCTAATAGGGCAGTACGAATTGGAAGACATAAACTGAGGATGTTTCTTAAAACGAATACTAGAATCCAACATATCAAGAAGATATAAAAAATTACTATCGATCAAAATATCAATTCCCAGTATACGAATAAATATGAAGGAAAAATACAAAATTAGAATTGGCATACCAAATTAACATTGTAGGTAGTACACATAGTGCAGGCGTACTTAAAAGTACCAACATATGTTACAAATATAAATTCAAATGTTCAGCCGTAATGCTAAAATAAACTAACTTTGGCAAGAGAAGCAGATGCATCATGGGTAAGAGAGCACAATCCTCCATGTTTTGAGTGGAAAGGACATAATCCTCTGCATTCGTATCAACCTCTTGATCAGAAGATGGCTGAAGATCAGTAGAAGCGAACGGGAGGTTGTCAAGATAATTCACTTTGCAATCTCTCAGCTCAAAAATAGAAGGCAAAGTAGGAAGACCAACGAGATGCGATAACAAGGCATAAGGATTCCACCATTAAAATTTTATTAATAAATTGAGAGTTAAGCAATGCTTTCTAGTGCTTCAATATCTTCTTGCACTTAACTAGTGAGGGAAATTTCTTCACCTTCAAGTCAGGGTTCGCTTATCGTAGCTCCATCAAAGCCTCACACCAAAAACCATTGCGAGCGAAAATGGAAATTTCTTCAAAAATGTTGAAGAAGGACTTCATCTTAAACAGCCAATCAGCAAGAACCTTGGGATAATTGGGCGAAGCAAGAGTGGAAGAGTGGAAGGAATAGTCTCTTTTGCCAACAAATTACCTCTTCGCAACAGAGGCTTAAAATGGGAATGAAAAGTGTAACCCATTTTTCAGAAGGCTCCAAGGCAACCAACAAACCACCACTCCGATTAATTCTTTTTTTTTTACTTCTGAGCAACAGTAGCAGCATTAGCTATAGGTATCTTCTCCTTTTCCGGTATTTTGCCTTCAATATGATCTAACTGAGAGTTTTCCTGAGCATGGTTCTCCTGAGAAACACCATTAGCACCAGTGTCATGCGGTAGGACATGCATGTTTTCCATCTCCTCAAGTTCATCATCCGGAATAAATGACTTTTCAATCTTTCGCCCAACTAGATTCATATCTACAATCGAACATACAACTTAAGTTAAGCGAACACACAAAAACAACCGAGCAATACGAAAAAAAGAAGAGATAACAAAATAAATATAAAAAATATATTAAAATAGAGAAGTTAGGGGTGGGCAAAACAACCGAAAATCGAATTATCCAAATTCAAATAACCCGAACCAAATTTAATATACGATTTTCGGATATCCAAATTGAATAAACTGAATTTTGAATATGGGTTTTGAATCAATTTTGGATATTAAAAATCAAACCGAAACCCGACCTGAATACCAAATTGCAATTGATTAAATAAATTTAAAATATATAATAATTATTAAATTTTAAAACTACAAATTAATTATATAAATAAATATATGTTGAAATACTAATTCTAATTAATTCTCTTCAATACCCAACTCTACAATAAATATATGAGAAATCTCCTAAGCATATATTTATTGAGAAATCTCTTTGCAATACCCAAATAATGTACTCCTTATGTTAAGTAAAAAAATAAAGGAAAAAAGTTTTTTTTGTACAACTGCAATCAATTAGGATGGTACTCATGTAAACATTCTTATTGAGCATGATTTGCTAGACACGTTGAAGAAATAATTGTTAGGCATGTTTCTAGATCACTAACCAAGAAAACTCAGAGGAGATTGACACTGGAAGCCATTTAAAATCTTAGAACCTACGACAAATTCCAAGAGAATTGAAGAACGAGTCTTACAACAGTGGCCTCAAGTGTCACCCAAATCAAATCAATGCCAACGACCCTCCAGAGCTCAAATTTCGCAGAAGATAACATAAATGAGCTTGCATTGCAATGACCTCCACCATCAAATTTCTGTGATATTTGTGCTGTGTCCTCATTCTCTATGCTTCTTAGGCTTATTTTCAGTAGTTCTTCATTCCCAAGGTCTGGTACCTTATATACAACAGCTCCAATCCCCCTCAACTTCATCTTCAGGCTTTTATAAGCTCACTCCTCAGCTCACTCCTCAGCTCACTCCTCAGCTCACTCATAGAATCTGCATTCACAGCCAAGCAACAGCCAAAAGAGTTAGTGCAGGAACAAGATGTTTGAAAGGAAGCAAGAGGGAAGTGCATTTGTCCCACATCGATAGTTTGTAGAAACTATTAGGTAGAAATAACTTATAAATAAGGTATCATCCCACCATTCTATTCAATTGTCAGCAAGTCCAAATTGAGGCCATGTAAGAATATGGCATCGATAAAATGGGCCTTATAAGGACTATTTGTAAGTTTAAAAATTTAATTTATTATGGGTTTTTGGTCTGGGTAACAACAAACAATTTCCAAACGTACAAACTATTCATTTATTCGGTTTAAATTCAATTACAAACCGAAACCAAATTTTAGATTCGGTTCAGATAATTTTGGTTTTTGTATTATTCGGGTTGGTTTTGGTTTTGAATCTTTTAGGGAAAAAATAGAATAAACCGAAAATCAATTAACCCAAATTGATGCCCACCCCTAAGAGAAACCATAAAATAAGAACAAACAAATACCTTCACCCTCAAATTCAGCATTGTGTAAATCTATCGAGTGTTTGCTGAGTTTTAAAACAACCTCGAACTTAGCAGTAAGATGAACTTTCAGCTTGGGAAGCTTAGACTCTGGAAAATAACCTGTTTGCACTCAGTATCCTTTTTCACATAAAAATATATTGCACCACACACCGCAGTTACTAAGAAACCCACTGACAAACTTAGCATTGGGATTGGCAGGATAAAAAGTAAATTCATCAAATGATTTTTTCACCTTACGAATCTGATAAAAGCTACAAAACAAGTCAACCAAAAAAGGGACATTGGTTTGGGTAAACACATAGTGGAAACCCACAATGATCGCGATACCCTTAGGATGAAACTAAGACAACGTGATTTGATAAGATAGAAGCAAATCTATAACACGCATGTGAAGGGGAAAGACAAGACCAAACTTGAGAAAATCTAAATAACAAGATATATAACAAACAGGTGGAGTGCGAACACTCTCAGAAAAAGAGGAGATTTGAGCTAAAGCGAATAATGAAGGGAAAATTAATTTATAAAATTTCCAAACAATCGTAAGAATAACACTATTAATGGTAGAAGAACTGGCGGGATGATTGGAATCCTCCCAAGAGTCAACATCATCAATCCAGCCACCCTCTACGGAGAATCAGTGGGATTAGGGGTAGAAATTCAGGCAGGAATGAGTCCTAAAATTTGAGATGAAAACCCTATCAATTTGAGCTACAAAAACACAGACGGCGTATCCTAACAAAAGTAAAAAAATAACACAGGTAACACACCGGAGAAGACAATTAGATAATTTCCGGCCAAACATAAACAACAAAATCGGCAGAAGGAAGACATTGCTCAGATTCACAAGTGAGAAAACTTTTAAAAAAGGGAAAACAAAAAAGACAAAGAGACTTACGATTTGAGAGAGTGGAGAACAATGATGCACGGGAAAATAAGATGAGACAAGGCATATGAAAGAATGAGGTGCTTGAAGAAGCAATAAAGTCCAATATTTAAATTAAGACATTGAAACGTAAAAAATGAAGTGTTAAATCAGTTAAAAACCATCGGACTGGTTGACTACGGGGGTCAGTTCCCGCCAGTTGAATGTGCTGGGAGGTCAGAGTGCATTTCTTGCTTTTTTGCCCCTTTCTTCTCCCGTAAGGAGATTGAACTTCTTCGCCTCCATCCGAGGCTATATTTCTAATTCGTTCGCTTCCACGCAATGTGTTTGCTATAGAAATAGACATGAACAGTGGATTGCGTAGATCTGACTTCGGGTGCCACTGGGCTTGCCAACTTGATGCACCCCCAAACCATAGTCGGCGTATCCACCACTAGTTTGGCCGAGATTTGCAAGACAAATCCCCTGGAGTGTTTCAGGGGAAGAGTCTCCGACGCTTAACTCATAAAGAGTATCTATAAGATCAGGAGTGAATAGTTGAGTATACAGTATTACCTTTCTTCTTAATATAGCGAGGTAGATATGGTAACTCCTTTGTTTGCTTTTGCTGCAAGTACTAAACTCTTCTCTGGGCCAGCTCAATGGTTATTACCCGGTTATTACCTTGTTTATAAAATAGGCTAACTTGGGCCGGTTATACTAGGCATTTAGGGCCCAGTATAAATATACATTATCAATAAACTTAATGTGCTCCTGAACCATACTACCTCCGTCCCACTTTAAATTCTGAATTACTTTTTGCACAAAATTTAAGAAAAGTCTATGTGACACTTTTTTAATGGGTGACGATAATGGGCCTACAGAAATCAAATGAAATGAAGAGTTATGACCACATATTTATGGCTAAATGTAGAAAGATTAGAATTAGTAAGTTTATAGTGGGACGTCCTAAAAAGGAAAATAGGAAGTTTATTGTGGTGACAAAGGGAGTAGTCGCCCTATCCACCGCTATTTTGGCCTAGATCTGCAAGATAAAGCCCTCGGAGTGTTCCGGGGGGGAAGAGTCTCTGACACATAAGTCCGAAAGAGTGTCTATCAAATAAAGAGTGAATAGTTTGTTACCTTTCTTCTTCATATAGGGAGGTAGATAAGGCAACTCCTTTGTTTACTTGCGCAACAAGTACTAAACTCTTCCCTGGGCTGGCCCAATGATTATTACCTAAGGTTTATTACCTTGTTTATAAAATATGATAACTTGGGCCGGTTATACTAGGTATTTGGTGCCCAGTATAAATTTACATTATCAATAAGCCCCTAAAAAGTTGAGGGTTCAAACCCGGGA
Organism: Rubia tinctorum; assembly: GCA_032355605.1. NCBI lineage: Eukaryota > Viridiplantae > Streptophyta > Magnoliopsida > Gentianales > Rubiaceae > Rubia > Rubia tinctorum. Next base: position 3,863 of record JAULKM010166690.1, on the reverse strand, counting down.
TTTACTACATGTTTGTCCCTTCGACTTCGGGGTTTCCTGCAACAAGTTTGTTGTTTTGACCATCGATATGGCTGCTTCAAACCCATTGTAAGACACAGGGGACAATTTTAAAGTCCCTTGAGGGTCTGAGGGTTCTCCACCAGGGTAGACATGAGATCTTTCTAATCGACTTTGGGTCGGACCTTCCAATAGGCTCGTCTGTCGAGGGTTCGATCCTCGGCTATCTACTTTTAATTAAGGACTCAGGGATATAAATTTCCCCTCGAATATTTCTATTTATATGGGGTCCCCGAGCTTCAACAATCAAGGAATGGGGCTACAACCTCTTATTTATGAGGAGGTCTTTGGCTAGAGAAGTGGATAGGTCATGAGGGACATGTTACCCCATTGTTGCCTTCAAGCACGTGAAATTCGTGTCAAACTCCATGCATGCCACTTTTCTTGTTGATTTAAGGAATCTTTTGCCCACACAGCCCATTATCTCATGTTTTCCTTGATATTTGGTGGCCCAAGGCAATCATTGCTTTTCTTTTTCATCTTCTATAAACACCGCCTCCAAGGTTCTTTACTCATTTTTCACTCAAAATTTCCAAGTTCATTTTATTCTCATTCTTCTTAAATCTTCCACCGTTTGCCATAGAATTCTAGTCATACTGCTTGTGTTTGATTCCTATCGGCCAATTTTTCACAGTAAGTCCCATTTTCTCCCTTTCATTAGCCTCTTTTTGTTTTTTTATTTCATTTCCCAATATCGCTAACAACTAGGGGGGAGGACTATCCCATCATATTTTTTATCGTTCCTGCTACTAGAAAAGTTGAAAACTCCCGTATTCAGGAGTCCGGCGACATGCCTTCATCGACTGCCGGATGCGGTTCATCCCACTGGGGAACTAGAGAGGAAGCGGTTGGTTTTCCAACGCCGTCTCTGGGTTTTTTCCAGAAGTGAGTCACCTCGAAGGAGAGGATTCAAACGGAGGTAAACATCCATAAGGATGGGGAGGGTCCCGAAGCATGGCTAGCTTTCTGAACTTGGTTAGAAAACCCCATCATAGTCCCGAAGCATGACGAAACTTGGTGAATGTGCATTCAATACATTGATCTGGACAAAAATTTCCCAAAAGACAGCTACCACATGCCCTCCATCGATATGCTTGTCGAAGCTATAGCAGGATTGGAGGTCCTAGCTTTCTTCGATGCCCACCAGATACTCCTGCCGGAAGAGGATAAGTTGAAAATGAGTTCATCATGAACGTGGGGACATTTTTCTATAAGAATATGCCATTTGACATAAAGAATGTCGGGGACACCTACCAAAGTTTGGTCGACAAGCTCTTCAAGAAGCAGATAGATGGAAACATGGAAATATACGTAGATGATATGGTACTCAAAATCAAAGACTATAATCAATTCTTCCAAGATCTTGAAGAAACCTTTCGACGGTTCCAAAGTTCAAATCTAAATTTGAACCCAGCTAAATGTGTGATTGGAGTGGGAGAAGGAAAATTCTTAGGGTTCATGGTCTCAGAATGGGAAATCGACGTAGATCCAGAGAAGGTGGAGGATTTGATGAGCATGAAGCCCCCTCAGACTATCAAAGAGGTCTAGAAGCTTACATGATCGTTGGCGGCACTCAGTTGTTTTCTCTCTAAAGGTGCGGAAAAACACTTTCAATTCTTCAAGGTACTTCGAAAGGCAAAAAAATTTGAACGGACGTAGGAATGTGACCAATCTATTAGATATTTAAAGGAACTGATGAGACGTCAAATGCATGTATTTTCTAAAGAATTTAACATCTCTTTTGTTATCTTTTTTGTTGGAAGATGGCTAGATTTAGGTAATTCTACATCATAAGGGGTTTAGATAACCATTTTTAGTTTTCGTATCTAAATCCTTCATTTTGCAACCTAGATTGAGCCTAATGAATTTTTGGTCCTTACAAGCATCTAGATTCCTTTTTGTGAGATTAATTTGTAGGTTGCTTGTAAGAACTTTGGAGTGTTTTAGTGAAGGCCATTCGCAAGGATGGTAGAATATTGAAGGCCACGAGTCAAAACGTGGTAGAAGATAGAAGGGTCAAAGAAGGAAATCAAAGAAGTGAACGAATTGTGACCCAGAAGTTTGTACCAAGTTCTGATAATGAACCAAGACGAATTAGGCTCCAAGGCTGATACCATTGGATTCCTCTTCTCGGGTACTATAAAAATTCTGAGAACTCCCAAATCGGATCAGCGGTTCACCCGTAGCAACGCAAAGAAGTTGAAGAAAAGGGGGGACCGACGGGCGCGCGGCCTAAACCCTAAACCCTTAACGAACCAACAAACTAAACTGGGACATTTTAAACTGGCTATTCCCCAAAACAAAAGCTCTAGCAAGACTTTTGTTAAACACTTAGGACCACGAAAATTTGCATATTTCAATGATGCATAAATTATCCAAACTGAACTGATAATCTAAATTTAAATACATGAAGCACCACCATTAAGCACAAAGTGTATTAAGATGATAATCCATACATTAACTGCACAGCCATTGCAGGTGGAGACCTGAATGTGATGAAAGCAACAGGCAGCTCCTACAGAAAAGTCTAACATTTGAAGATTAAATTTCTATAAATTAATGTCTTCCGCTGCATTATCCATGTAAATTTTCTATTGTCATTTGCTAAACGGGACACATCAATTCAAGTCATGTTGCGTTGATAAAGCTTTACATAATCTGTGAGTTGCACCTGGTAGGAGGAAGTTTAATTTAAAATATAGGTACCATTTTTCACTAGGTTTTCCATTTTTGTTGTTCAACAGTCGACACTAATGGGGTTCTGATTTTGTACCTTTTTTAAGAGCACGCTATCACTGCTCACATAGCATATCTTGAGATAAATATCCCGAAAACTATCCTCAAGCATCTCTATGTTCGAGTTACCTCTCAACCAACTTGGTAAGAAAGATTTTCTATCATATCTGTTAGCTACTGATTGTTGTCTTGAGTCATGAATCCGTTTCTTAACTGATTTGGCTTGAACCTACATTCAATATGGCTTGTTAGCTTCAGTAGTCTGGAAAATAAACCCAAAAAAGTTGACTATGATATGATTAAGAACATCTATAATGCATTCTTCAGAGAGCTTGGATGTAGCTCAAATGCAAAGAAGTAAACAAGCGAGAGCTATACTAACGATAAAAAGGTATAGCAATATAAATAAGCACATGTATACATGAACACAACTACTCAGATCATCCATGAGAAGCCTTTTACCACTCGTCTACTGATAAATGTGATTGTGCAGTAAGAAGGGATATGAGAAACGATGTATGTGCTTATATCCTAATTATTTCATATGGGGTACAAAATGATTGTAGTAAAAGTAAAAACCTCAAATTCCTAATAAAAATCTTATACCTGTGAAAAGGATCGTAGTATAAACTCTAAAGGACCGACCTAAAAGGCTAAAACATGTAAACAGAAGCCTAATTAAAATATTATGTCCTTAGAAAAAAGTTGAAGACACGTATAAAATTTGGACTAGCTAGGTAATGCTTAAAATGTCTTCAAGCCCTCCCTAATTAAATCATAAATCATGCTTGACCGGAAGACATAAGAAGGAAGGATGGATGACGATAACCTCCGCGATTCTCATCAGCTCTGGATGACCATCAAAAAAGGAACACACTGTAATATAATTAACATGACTCTTCGCTAAGTATCAAGCACAAGGCATATGACCCTTACCAACAATTTTTCAAGTTCCCTAAAGTCAGAGAGAAATTGACTAGAGTGATAAGATGTAGGAAAGTGTTTCCCGAAAAACCTTTCCAAACAGCAAGCATAACCCCTGTGTTCATTACATAATGGGATCCCTCGAA
>JAULKM010166681.1:0-15999 GCA_032355605.1 Rubia tinctorum | reverse complement strand
ATTACAATCTTTGTAATTTTTTTTTAATTATCGAAAAATAGCACAATGTTATCAATTAATCACAATATATTTAAAAAAATTATTGGAAGAAGAAGAAAATGAACATCTATAACTCAATTGCATAAAGTTTAATTAGTAAAAACTATCATCTAATTTAAATATTTTAAATTTTTGTACAAACTTGTATGATAATAATCAATATATTTTTTATCATAAACCGTGCAATGGTATGATATTACAATCAAATCTTCAAAACTTTAATCATTTTTCATATTTTATGGAATTTGTATGCATGCAATCTGTATGCATGCAATGTTGATAATGTTTTCTTAAGTCTATTTATTAATATTTTTATCAACTAATTAAATTATATAAAAATATATCTATTTATATAATAATATTTAAATTCACGTTCGTGTAAAGCACTGGTGTTATCTAGTATCAAATAGAAAGAAGACATAAATAGAGTACTAGAATAATGAAGATCATAATTACAAATAAATCATATACTCTTTTCGTTCCAATCAAATCTTCACATTTAATATTTGATAGTTAAAATTATCGAATTTTGACCATATATTAGAATAGATATATGAACAATACTGTTATCGTACATGATATTATTAGATTCGTCAAAACATGTAGTTACATATATTTACAGTCAAATATGTATTTTAGAGATTGTAAAAAATATTGTGTAAATTCTCCTGTGACGGAGTGAGTATAAATCAGATTTCTCACAACACTATGGTATTAAATACTTGGATTACTCATATATCTAACTAGTCTACTTACGGTGAAGGTATATGATCTTGTATGTGTCATAAAGTACATGCATGAGGCTTTTTATAACCATTGGATATCCAGTTTGAGATATACTTTTTCCCTTATACTTTGCCAAGTGTTGGCTTATGTCAATAAGCGTTCTAGCAAAGCTAACATCTTTTAACTAAAATTGTCAAGAATTTTATCATCACCGTGCAGCTGACTTTCAAAAAGTCCTTCAACCTTTTTTATAATTTTAATTCCTAAAATTTCATAGGCAAGTCTTAAATCTGGACTTTAATATATCTTTGGTTGATTTAACCAAGCGTTCATTGCTTCCTGTGATGAGCATGTCATCAACATATAAAGACATAATAACATAGTCATGTTCTGTGTGGACATATACGCATTTGTCTTACTCGTTGCTCTTGAATCGATTTGATAACACGATATTGTTAAATTTCTCGTGTGCTTGTTTAAGTCCAAATAAGGACTTAACCAACTTGCACATTAATTTTTCTTTCTTGTCTGGGTGTTATACAACCCTCGGTTCACTCCATGTAAATCTCTTCTCACTAGTGGAGGATGACCCATTAAAGACACCACTTAGAAGCTAGGCAGTTCCGTCTGATTTCTGAGGAACCGCCTAACTCGGAACTCTCTCTTAAGTCAAGTCAGAAGTTTTAAAGACACTTTCAAATCGATTAAAGGAGGTTCTTGAAGAATCGCCTTTAATGGGCATCAATCGAAGGTGGTCAGTTCTATTGAAGAACCGCTTTTAATGTGTTGATTTTATTTTTTTATGTGTCTAGCTATAAATAGCCCGTTTTCTCCCTTCTTCCCTTAGTAAAATTTCCCAAATTTTCCTAACAGTCAAAGGTCCCTCTCACCGAGAAGCCTACAAACTAAATCCTAAATCTCTCCTCTCCCTCTGCCACCCACTCTCCAACACTTTCCTCTCCCACCGCTACCCATTATCCACCGCTCTGTCATGAGTTCCGTTCTCGATCTGTGTTTTTCATGGTATTTACAGTTTGGACAATATTGATCGAGTTTGTATCAAAATCAAGTGGTGTTACAACTGTTGTAGATCCCTGTTTGGCGTAATGACATTGATGCTGATACGTTCTTCTTCGTCAAGTGGTCATAATTTTAGCGGAAAGCGAGTTAATATCCCCGAGGGTGATGTTACATTTTTTTATTGGATCTCTGGTCTGTAATAGTACATACGATGAGTCTGGTTGACATGTAATTTGAATATCCTTGCAATAGATTGGTTATTGCTAGAGGCTAGTTAGGTTGGATGTTAATTCCACTTATTGTAATCGTCGTTGGGCGTTTTTCCCAACATATTGGAATGATTGTTTTTTTAAAAAAAATCCCAAATATGGTTTTGTGAATATGAGAATTTTTAAATCGTATATGAGAAATCTATAAGCATTGCCATTTTGTGCATAACCAATGAAGACACGGTCAACAATTTACGTCCCATCGTCATATTCTTGGGTGCCGGATCCATAACTTTGGCTAAACACCCATACACTTTCAATACCGAGATAGCACTAGTAGAGAGAGCTCTATTAAAGGCGGCGTTAGAAGGTTGTTCCATTAAATGCGGAGTTAGAAAGTGGTTCCATAGGAACCGCCTTTAATTGAGGTTCGGAGGGGGTTACGAGTTTAGATGTCTCTCCCAGATCATTTTAAAGGTGGTTCGAATTAATTAAAGGCGGTTCCGCCTTTAGAACCTCCTTTAGTTAAGGTACAAAAACAATTTTGAGTTCGGAAGTGCTATCCCACGTCACCTTTATATCTTAAAGGCGGTTCTAAAAGAAGAAGCGCATTTAGTGGGCTTTTTTATGTTGCCAAACCCATGTATACTTGGGCGCAATTCGACTTGCTGAACCCACATACATTATTGAAACCCTGTATTCCTAATTTAGACCCCCCTTCACTTTACCTAGTCTTACTTCTCCCCCCAACCACCGCCTCCACCCTTCCTCCAGCGCTTCTCCCCGCCGCCCCAACCCTGCCTCCAGCCTTCGAAGCTCGCCACGATCCGCCGCGCCAACCCTGCCTCCGATGCTCGCCACGGCCTGCCACCGGAGAAGGAGAAGCCTCACCGCTTTAGGTCCTCCACAGCAGCTAGGGTTTTTCGCTGCCGCCGCTAGGATTTTGTATTGTTGTTTTTTATGGTTCTTGTTGTTCCTCGCTGCCGGAAACCAAGGTCCGAAATAGATTCCGAACTCGGAAACTATTTTGGGCCCTATTAAAGGCGGTTTTTTTGAACCACCTTTGATCGATTTTGATCAAAGGTGGAACTAGAGTCGGAACATATTTCGAACCCTATTAAAGGTGGTTGTTTGAATCACATTTGATCGATTTCGATCAAAGGTGGAACTAGAGAAGACGGTTCGAAAGTGCCTTCTCTGGTTTGATATAACCGTCTTTAATGACCTCTTTCTCCACTAGTACAACTTGAAATTACTCACTAATTTGCATTCCATCGGCATTTATATCGTGTATTATCAATTGCAACTCTTACACCTAACTCGCTAGAATTTTAGAATCTATCATTTTAAAATTAAGGAATCGGTCCACGATATATTTCACGGCGTCCGCATCCTCGATCTAGTAATTGTGAGTAGAGTCCCAAAATTCTTAACCGGTCTTCTTTGCACTATAAACATTGTACAAAGAATCAACCATATTTTTCAACGCATAATTTCACACTTGTAATTAGAATCTTTTCTTCCAATGGAAGCTAAAGCACTCGAGAATCTTTTAGCTTTTTGGTGGTTCTACAGTTTGTGACCATGTCAGACTCAACATGGTAAGATAGAAACGGCGGAATATGTTTATGTTTCGATAGAAACCACAGTGACCTCAATATCGTATTCCTCCATCGACTAAAATAAATTCCATCAACTAAATATCACTTTGGTTTCCATCCACCACGTCAGACTCAACATCGTTTTCCTCCATTTCTACAAAATAAATCCCAAAATATTTATCCCAAAAAAAATCAAATTTAAAACTTTCTGAAACCACAATCTCAGTAGTGTAGAGTGGGGCGATTAAAGGCGGTTCTAACGGGTCAGAGAAGACACTTTGTAAGTGACTTCTCTGATTCCTCCTTTAATCCTCTACGATCCTTTAAAAGTGATTAGAGAAGGCGCTTCCGAGCCGCCTTTGGGAAGGCTGATAAAATATAGGTTACAATATATAGTATCATAACAAACCAAAATTTAATGGGAATGAGATTCTAAATCTATAAGGAAATTATCATCTATAACTAATTATATAAGGAAACTAATTCTATTAGTTAACTACCATATATAACATTTCCCTACAAGGAAAATGATTTCTTATTTCCTTATCACCCTCTCTCAAGTTGGAACATGATGATCAAGAATGACCAACTTGTGAATAAAATTATGAAATTGCTAATCATAAAAAAAATTAAAAAATATTTCAACACCGATGCAGGCTTGTTTAGCAGCATCGGAACTGGAACTAGTAGTATTCATTGGTGCAGATCAGTGACACACACGATCAGCGGTACAGTAGGTCGGACGTGGCAACGCGTGTGCTGCAGACGCGGCGGCGCGTGAGGTACGAGTGATGCGTGAAAAACACACACGGCAAATCCAGGTAGGCACAGACAACAAACGTTCACGGCAGATGTGGGTACCTTTTAAACACAATTCTAAAATTATGGTACCAAACTGTGAATTTCACTCAAAAGTGGGTACCGATCCGGACATTTTCTCCATAAGATATAAACTAGTGTAGGGTATGTTTTTTACTATAGGGACGGATGAGGTTCCAAACCCGGAACAGTTTCTTCGCTTTGTATTTTTAAATCCCCGTGTGTTCCGAATGAGGAACTTCCTCCCGTCTATAATACAATTGGTTGTATACTTAGGTTACGAAATCATGGGTTGAATTCGGAGAATTACTTAGAAATTCTTCCATGTTTTCAGAGAAAACCTTACCCAGTTACAAACTCGGAACCCTTGTTCCGAGTGAGGGCTACATATCCAGGATTAAGCTACCACTTTCCGTGTTCCTCCCCAATTCTTTGTGTTAATTTTTTTTATATATCGCCTTCCGTTCCGAGTGAGGAACAGGCTCCTCTGTTTGTATTTCTCAATCCCCGTGGCTTCCAAAATCATGGCTATAATTTGGAGAATTAGTTAGAAAATTTTCCATGTTTTCAAAGGAAACCTTTTACCCATTTATGAACTTGAAACCATGGTTCCGAGTGAGGCCTACATATCCGGGATTAAGCTGCCACTTTGTGTGTTCCTCACCAGTTCGTCGTGTTATTTTTTTTTTGACTAAATTGTTATTTTTTTTGTTACCCAACATACGTCGTAATACCATCTTTTGGTCCATAAGGCCAATATCACGTAAATTCAGCAACAAAAAAATACAAAATAATTTTTTGGTCCCTAAATGTGGTTTTCAAGTGAACCAGAATTCTTTTACTATATAGGCAGGGATATTTTCATAATTTTACTGTTTTACCCTTATTTTTACTGTTTACCCTTACTAATTTACCCTTATTTTCCCCTCCAACACCTCCCTCGCCGGCTACCTCTTGCGCCAAAACCTACTGCGCTGACACCTCTTAATCAAGCTCTTAATTGAGTTGCAACTGCCATCGACAACAGTTATTTTCCATGATTTGAAGTTGAAGATGACGTTGTGCACCTCGTGAACCCTAACTCTCCATCGGAGCACCACCGTTCTCAAATGTGATGAAGGTTTCTTCTCGTCATGGTTTAAGATGAGCAGAAAGCCTGTTGGAATGTCGTGGCTCCAGTTGCCTTCGCCGAGGAAGGAGAAGCCCAGGTTCGCGCACTGGATTTTCAGGCCGTCGTAGCCAGTGAGGGAGGTGTTGGCACGGAGGTGAATCAGAAAGAGGTGCGCGTGAACAACACACATCGTTCCCAAAGTGTCACACGTGAATCACACACGCTCGATGTCGTGACTACACATCTGGTTCCCGATGTCGTTCTCATCACTCTGGCGTCATTCTCATCACTCTCCAGCACTAGAGGACCATGTTTTCATTGATGGTACAATTCCGATCACCGCGAGCAATCACCACAATGCCGACACATCCTTGAGCTTCTTCAGTGACGTGTTTTCTTAAATCGATGTCCTTTTGGCTCAGATCGACGTTAGAGGAAGTGAAGAAAGCTTCAATCCGGTGGTTCTGGCCACCTTTGCTCAAATCAGTGGTGCGAGAATATGCTGATGATATTCCGTCCAGGATGAAGACTAAAAGTAAATAAATGGAAATTTATGAAAATGTTTTTTAATTATTAAAATTACAAAAATACCCCAGACTGTATTGGAAAATAATTTCGATTTATTTGAAAACCACCTTGAGGACCAAACAAATCAGTTTGTATTTGTTGGTTGCTGAATATACATGGTATTGGCCTTGGGGATTAAAAGATGGTATTGCGACATATATTGGGTACAAAAAAATAATTTAGTCTATTCTTTTATATATCGCCTTCAGTTATGAGTGAGGAACAGGTTCCTCTCTTTTTATTTTTCAATCGCTGTGAGTTCCAAAATCATGGCTACAATATGGAGTATTACTCAAAATTATTTTCAAGTTTTCACAGAAGATGTGACTCGGTTACACTCGGAACCATGGTTTCGAGTGAGGCCACAAATCTGGAACTTACTTGCAATCTTGGATCCTTCTCACCATTCTTTCACTTATTTTTTTACATGTTCGTGTAAGTTCCGAGCTCGGAACACATGTTCTAAATTGGTGTGACAAATTCGGAGTGAACCTGGACTTTGTGAGGCTTCAATATATATAATTGAATTTCATTTTAAATGACCCGGCTTGTTCCGAGTTCAGAACTGGTACGATTATATAAAAAATGAAAAAACGAAATGGATTCATGGAACCAGGGAGCAACTAGTAGCAAAGGGAACACCAAAGCCAATACCTCTTCAAGAAGCAGGCCGGTACAGACTCTCACATTAACCCAGTTCGTTTCTCCTCTAGCTCGAGATAGATACAATACTTTGTTGTGAGAGTGGTAAATTGTTGGATTGCTATATTCGACTTAAATATTTACCATGGCATAAGTTTGGATGATCCTGAGTTAAAATTTGATGGTCAACATGTCAAAAGATTATTAACTCTAAATGAACTATCACATTTCGACAAGGTCTGTCAGTTCTATAATAATTTGCATGAAAAAGAGGGGGTGGTTATACAACTAGGGTTAGCGGCCATGACATTGATATTATTCCTTGGATAATTATTGGACTTTTGGATTGCCAGTATAAATGGCCACAAGATGTGTATCCTGAGAACATTGAGGGGCCACTAGATAATGTTTATCATAGGGAGTGATGGCCACTGATTGACGAATACCCACAAATTGACCCTATTGCTTGTAATGTTAGATACTTTCAATGTAGGGCAACTAACTTAAGAAAGCCCGAGAGTTTTATTCTGAAAAACTTAACCATCGACCAACGCAGTTTATGAGATGATTGGTAGATATCTCATACCCACATTTGGGCACATAACGGAGCCAAATTATTCCACACTCATGATGTTTTGCTATATCATGGAGGGAGAAAGATCAACCCCAGGTCTGCAATCTTTAAACATATGTTGGCACATAAAAGATGATGGTGAAGATTCTCCCTTACGGGAATTTTATAACTTTGATTTTGAGGGGCATCAAAGGATTTGAGTTTCAAGAGGAAGAGAAGCAATGCAAATGGTTCGACAAGCAGTACTTTGAGAAGAAGAAGTTGGTATTGGTCAACCATAAGGGGGCTCACAAGACCATTGATGATGTGAAACCAAACAAGAGGCAAAAGGTTGAAGAAGGTACAAGAGAAGGTATGTAGATGTTTTTTCCTATTATAGAATATATTACATTTTTTATGTAGATAAATTTATCACGAAACTTCTTCTTCTCTTGTAGATGAATCGAATCCCTCATTCATTGTGGGATTCAAACCATGCTATGGATATGCTCGTGATGAAATTGTTTGGATGCAGAAGAGGATATGGAAGCTTGAACGGACTCAGCGTGCCATGAAGAGAGCTAGGCAATCTTCTGCAACACCATGTCTCAAGCGTTCGACATCCCTCTGAAGTCGTACGTTTCATACATCTATTACAATTCAAACATGACATTTTTTTTTTGTGAATGTTATTCATGTTTGATTTGGTTTTTAAGACTACATTGTTCATGCATTCGAACATGTGTTAGAAAACAATGATTCATATTTTTTTTATGTTTTTAAGACTAAATTATTTATGTTTGAATTCAATGTTGGTAATGAAATGTGGTGTTTGTTGAAGAGTTTTTAAAGTTAGGTACTAGAACTATCTACTAAAAATACAAGAAAATGCACAGATAACCATAAGAGCCGAAGGAGTTCTGAATCCGGAACTCTGTCTGAGCTTCGGAAATTTGGAAAAAATACTAAAATACAAGCATAATTTCGACCCTATTTCTTCTTCTTTTGTTTCTTCACATTCTTCTTCTTCATTTTTCTCTTGCTGATTTTTCCTCGCCCATCAATCCACATTCCTTCATCGTGGTCGATACGTTCTAAAAATTGCCTCAAACTAGTGTCATCCTCCTCGAGCAATATACCCTCATCGTTGTTAACTATAGGAGTCTCCTGACCAAATCCAATAATATCTTCCAATTCAAAATCCTCAACGAATGCTCTCTTACCCTCAACAAAAATTTCCCTCAGAGGATCAACTGGATCTTTCACATAGAATACTTGATAAGCTTGTGAGGCCAATATGAAAGGATCTTCCCTCCACCCAACTCGACTTCGATCAACCAACGTGAATCCCAACTCCTCACTTCTTTGTACTGTGTTTACCTCCACCCACTGACATTTAAATACAGGAACCTTCATAGTCATGTAATCAAGCTCCCATATCTCACATATGGAACTAAAATAAGAATTCTTGGCATACATTGGATTGTCGTCTTTCACACTAGCAACATGTAATGCTTCTATAACAAGAGCCACACCACTATTTAGAGTTACAACCTTGTCATCCACGGTTTTTGAGGCAAAAGTGAAACCATTAATGTTGTAACCTTCGTATGATAGAATGTTCACTGTACCAGGATGTTCACCAATTTTGACGTGACTTCTCAACCATGAAGCAAAAGTACTAGTGTGTTGTTGCAAAAATTGTGCTTTATTAAACATTAGATGCTTCATTCTTATCGTGTCCATGTGGACCTCAAAATAGGGTACAACATCCTCATGATTACCAAGTACATAGAGATGTGCGGCACATAAATCTTCAGCGGTAGGGTTTAGAAGCTTACCCTGCCTGACCCCCTTCCCACCTAACCAGCCATCGTGCCTTGATTTTGGAACGCCCACAGAATCCACTCTTTCAAATAATCAGTACAAACTCAACTGCCTCATCATCCACATAACGATGTATAATACTAGCATCAGGTCTGTGTTGATTTTAACAAAATATTTGAAGATTTGATATACCTCTCAAATGGGTATATCCACAGCAAAAATACGAGCCCGCACAACTTGATCTCCCATACCAAATGGGCTATCAATGCACCATAATGTTAAAAAATGGGGGGGGGGACTACATCTCCATCAGACACAAAAGTTCAACAATCACCGCTTACAACCGATCTAACCTTGAAACACTAATGCTCTTCAAACATATGGACTTTAATAACAAACAAAGTTTAGTAATGAACAATATAACATGAGATGGGAATGTGAACCTAATGGCAACGGCATTTAATTCCTGCATGAGGTTGTGGCAGTCATGAGATTTCAATCCATGCAACTTCAACTCTGAAAGGGAGACACATGAACCGATGTTGGATGAATATAACCCCAGGACCTCGACACTACACAACGTCTCACAGTACAATTTCTTCTCTGACTTAGACATCGAATAACATGCAGAAGAGAGGTAATAATTACCACTACTTTTAACAGGTCCCAAACTATTCTCAATCCCTATTTCAACGAGGTCAAGGCCAGCCTTCAACCCATTCTTTGTATTCCCAGGGGTATTCAACAATTTCCCTACCAAAGAATCGAACACATTCTTCTCAATGTGCATAACATCAAGACAATGCCCAATGTCCAAATGCTTCCAATAAGGGAGTCTAAAAAAGACAGAGCATTTCTTTCAACTGCCTTCAACCGAACCTTTTTTCTTTCACTTTCCAAAGTCATTTGGAAATTTCCTAATTTTTTTGTACACCTCAACACCCGATAATAGTAGCGGAGGACCTCTTGTCTCAACTTCCCATCAAACCACTTCTTCTCCGAACGTCAAGAATGCCGCTTTGAGAGAAAATGCATGTGTCCCTAATAAAAAGTCTTGCAACCATGTTTCAATTGAGAGAACGATATCTTCCTCTCACAAATAGGGAACGCAAAGTGGCCTTTGACCGAGCACTCGAACAAATTACCACATGCAAGAAAATCGTTTATGGTACAAAACAATAAGGCCTTCAATGTGAAATTTTCATCTATGCTACCATTGAATGTGTGGACACCATCTTTGAACAAGGTCAAAAAATCATCTACCAGGGGAGCAAGGTAAACGTCTATGTCATTTCCCGACTGCTTCGGCCCTGAAATCATCATAGATAACAACATATACTTTTGTTTCATTGTTAGCGACGAGAGAAGATTGTAGATGACTAATATAACAGGGCATGAACTATGTGCACTACTCATATTACCAAAATGATTCATCTCATCCATTGAAAGACCCAATCTCAAATGTTGAGGCTCAGACCAAACTCGGGGTACAAAGCATTCAAATTTTTCCACTGCTGACCATCTGACGTATGTCTAATTACATCATCCACTGGTCGAACTCTTTTAGAATACTAACGCAAAAAAAATCATCTTCCTTAGAAGCAAACAACTTCTTTAACTAAGGAATGATGGGGAGATACCATAGAACTTTAGTCGGAGTCACTCTTTTTTAAATTCACTACATTCTCTGCACCAACCTCAATGTAACCACTCTTCAGCTTGTACCGGGGCTCATCACATACAGGGCATCAATCTAGGGATTCATCATCCTTCCCCTTATACAACATAGAATCATTCGTACATGCATGAATCTTTTTTAATTCCAATCTCATAGGACAAAGTATCCTTTTCGCGGCATATGATCTTTCAGGCAATAAATTACCTTCAGGAAGCAATTCCCGAGTCTCAGTTATGCCTTTATCAGTCCACCCAAATTTTCCTTCAAAATCATTAATTGCAAAGTAGCACTCAAAATAAAGTGTTTTGATCCCTCATACATTTCCATCCTTTTGTCATTATGCAACGCTTCTAGGACCTCGGGTTCACCATGGAATTCTCTAACAACATCCTCCACCATTTCGCTAATTCATCCCCGACATCATCTACTTTATTTGTATGAACATCACGGTTACCTGTGTCAACCTCGTCGTGCCATACCCAATGAGTATAGCTCGTTTGAAAACCTCTCATGATAAGATGCCCACACATATTCTTCCTACCCAAATATACGTCATTCTCACAATCCTTACATGGGCAACATGCTCGTACAACACCATTTTTGAGGCAAGTTCAAATGCTAGGGAAACAAAGGATTCAATCAAAGGGAGGTATTACGGAGATTTTCTAAGATCTCTACCTATAAGTTCAATTCGATCCATAACAAACTACCTAAAATGAATAATACTTTTCAAATCATTATCTAACACACGAGAGATCACCACATCATTCAAGTTAAACTATTTATAATCAAATCATCAAAATCAATTCCATTAATTACCAACAAACAAACCATACACCACACATTACAAATAAAATCATGATTATGTTTATTAAAATAATAAACATAAAGAAAAACATACATTTAAGTCTTCAAGAATTCCAATTGTTCATGTCATTATAACCTAAAGCTCCCCATTTTTTGAAAACTAACATATGAGAGCTTCTTGTTTGCTGTATTTAGTTTTGACCCTTTTTCTAGGTTACGTTTTTGTGAACTGGTACTTACAAAAGCACACGAGCCAATGTAAGGAAGTTCTGATTGAGGAACAGTCTTCGAAAGGAGACTTGACAGAGGAACATGGATCTGATTTGTGTTACTCAGTCTGAAAAGTGTCCGGATACATGTCTTGACCCAGCCCACTCTCTTACGATATCGGAACTAGACTCGGACCTATGTTTCAAACTCGGGACTAAATAACCATAAATTCATTTCAACATAAATGCCTTTGAATTGGCAAAATTAAAGCGGTTCTATGAATAATCACTTTTGTCATTTGTTAATCAATGACGGTTTCAAAAAGCTGCCTTCTTTCACAACATAACCATCGTCAATTTGGTGGAGGGCCCAATTTACATGTGTTCCGAGTTTGGAACACCTCCAGGAAGGCGGTTCCTCATTTTTCCGCGGGAACCACCTTTGATCACTGAATTTAATCAACGATTTTGCACTAGTGCCTGTTAAAACTTAAGGGCAGAAAATACACTTTAAGATTGTTAGTTAATATAATTTAATTTTTTGCCCATTTCAGCAATAATGACATATTTTGAAAACTACCTAAAATGACAAAGAATATGTAATTA
This sequence comes from Rubia tinctorum, assembly GCA_032355605.1. Lineage (NCBI taxonomy): Eukaryota > Viridiplantae > Streptophyta > Magnoliopsida > Gentianales > Rubiaceae > Rubia > Rubia tinctorum. The sequence goes on along the minus strand of JAULKM010166681.1, from coordinate 3,585 downwards.
AATTTTCCCAATGTCCTCTTTAACTTTAATAACTTTCTGACTGAACTCACTGTTTTCCCAAAATATTCTTACTTCCTCACTACTAGAAAAACCCCCTTTAACAGCAGTATGTAGCAGCTATTATAGAAAATTGCTGCTACAATTTTTTGTAGCGGCTATTATTTTTTATTTGTAGCTATTAATTTAAAATAAACTACAATTACAAGTATTATAGCAGTCATTTATTGAACAACTGCTTCCAGAATAAGTGTTTTGGTATTGACGGAAAATCATATCAGTTGTTTTCTATATAACCTCTACTATATTATTTTTTGCAGGAAAGAAAAGCACTTGTTATTAGAAAATAGCTGCTTCGTTCTCTAGTGTTAAATGTTGATGTGATAGATAACTACATTTTGTAGCAGGTTTTACAATAATAGCTGCTACATAACTCATATAAAAACCTTTAATATTAGCAAAAAAATAAAGAGGGTTTCCACTCACGGGACCTTCCTACCATTTTCATTGCTATAGAGATGTAGAATACAACACTCAATGCCATTTGTAAGGATTATTTAGAGGTAAATTACATTGCTTTGATTATGAAAAATGACGTCGGTAATCGTACCGGTGCTCGATACATAGAAAATTTCCAACATTTACAAGGTATAATAGGAAATAAAGCTTTGAAAAATGGGTTTATGATATGAGTTACTTCAGAACATATTCTAGCGCTTTACAATATTTCACAAAAAAATTATTTATTATATATATATATATATTTAGGAAAGAATAAGAAAAATCATTTATTTTGGAGCAATGTATAATATGATAACACAATTTTGGGCCTTAGTATAATTTTTCAAAACTGTGTAGAAGTAATCAATGTTGACTTTCGAAACTATTTCGTTCACATATACATGCCAAATTGCGGTTCTTGCAGGTAAGCAAGTTGAGATTTGGTTTATATGTTTCCATAAATGCTATTCGTGTCATATTAGGATACTAGCTTGTTAAATGTTGATGAACTGCTTTAAAAAGTAGGTGAATTTCTCTACTTATTTTCTGGGTTCATCTGAACCAATACTGCTTCTCCCAAACTAAATCATGTTCGTGATAAGTAGTGAGTTACAATGCTCTTCTGTTGGTTTTATGGAAAGGTCGCAAACACCCGCTGATAATTCAAAGGTCAAACATTAAAAGTCTAACTTGTGCTGAAAGGGAAGTAAAGCTTATTTGGAATATTTTTCTTACTTCTCTTTACATACATTGAGCTGGTTATAGCTTAGCTTAGCTTAGATTTCTATGTTCAGGTTTTTAGATTTTGCAATGAGTTAGAAGCCACAACCTTAAGTATAATTTAAGCGCCACTGCAGCAAGCTATTAAGCTACAAAATTTGGCTAGCTGTAAGTTCAATTATCTTTGATGAGATGGCAAGCAAAAGGATGTTTATTTCCCAAGGAACCAAAAATATATATATGCTTGGATTCACTAATTTTTAGTTTTCTTTTACCAAAAATGTGGTCTCATTTACGGAGAACAAATGAGTCTGCATATTTTTACGTACATGCACAAAAAATTTCTATTCAAGTTCTTCGATGGAGAATGAAGTAGCTGAAGAGGTCCCTCCACTTTAAGCGGCAAAGAAGCTACAAGATGGAGATTGCGTTGTGGAATCGTCTGCAAAAGATATATACCATATTTAAAAATGACCAATTTGGGTATTGAGCTTCTTTAACCCTCCCGTCCCAGCAAAATGACATGTTTACTTTTTCAAAATCAAATTTAATAAATTTTGACCATAAATATAAATTAATATGTATTAAATATATCACGTGAGATATTGATGAATTCATCTTAACATTTATTTTCTAAATATCAATTTTTAATGCGGAATTGGTATATGTAGCTAGAGATATTGACGGTTAAATATGATCATTGTAAGTGTAAAAAAAAGAAAGCATGTCATTTCTGCTGGGACGGATTGAGTAGAAGCTAGTTCTCCTAGCTACGGTATGATTAACATAATTTTGTAGAGTTAAGTTTTGTCATGTAACTACAATTGATTGTGTTAAGTTTTCTATTAATGAAATAATTTTATTTATTTTTAATCATATATGGAGAAACACAAAAGTGGAGCACTGATTTTTATTTATTTGTCTAGAATAACAAATTTTGTATAGCACTTTTTCTATCCAAAAATAGTTACAATGTATAACAACTATTTTTTAAACAGCTGCAATATGTAGCAGCTATTTTCCAAAATAGCTTTCACATCATGTGTAGAAACTATTACTATAATAGCTGCTAGATTATATTTACATTGCACCGCCCACTTAGAAACCTCTTTTGGCAAATCAAAATATAACTTCTATAGGAGTAAAAAAACAGATACCACGCAAAGTAGCGGTTAAATATACCGCTGCTAAAAAAATAGCCGCAACGTGTAGAAGCGGTTACTTAATAGCTGATGTGTAAAAACTACATTGCACCGACCACTTACGCATGGCAAATCGAAAAATAACTGCTACAAGGAAAAAATAATAGCTTCCAGAGGGGGTTTGTCCAATAGTGTCGTATCACATGATTAGATTGCATAAAAGGCGAATCAAAAGCAATTCTACCATTTTTACTGGGACGGAAGGTGTATATGTAATTATATATCAAATCATTCCAAGCCATTATTTTCCACAAATTATATAAATTAATATGAATATACAACATTTATAACCCTCAAGCAATTTATTTTTCTTATATTATGAACGTGATCAATAAAAATATTTAATTATATAATTTCATTCAATTTTACACAATATGACCTTGTGTTATTACATTTATTTAATAATATATCAATAAAAAAATCAAGGTAAAAACAAAGGACTATATTCCATTGCTATTTAACAATATTTTGTAAACTACTCCGTACATGTAAAAGTCGACAATCTTGCCCATTAGCTTTTATAATAAAAAAACCAATCATAGGTACTTGGAAAAATGCTCAGTAACGCTTAAAATAAGTGAAATTGATATTCAATTCATCTAATATCTAACAATAACTAATTTATTTTAATGATATTTAAATTACATGTCAACCAAATTGATCGTCTGTACTATTACAGATTAGAGGTTCAGTAAAACTGTAACACTGCCCCTGGGGATATTAACTCGCTTCACGCGAAAATCATCATCACTTTGCAAAGAAAAGCGTATCACGCATCAATCACTTTGGCAAACAAGGATCTTCAACACCACTTGATATACAGTCTATGTTGTCCAAAATGTAAATACCTTGAAAAACACAAATTTGACGCATCCAAATTAATGGAAACTATAATACAGAAACACATACAAAATTATGAAAATACAATTTGTACAATCAGATCGAGAACGAAACATCATCACGAACAATTATGGCCGGACCAATGGCAGTGCGGGCTGTATTCGCCCGCACAAGGCCCAAAATTTTAGGGGCTCATTTTTTAAAAAAACCTTTGGTATAAATGTTTTCCTAATCCTACATTTAGGCTGTGTTGGGAAAAGTTATAGTTTCCCTCTTTGTGTGATTAAGATGATGAATCAAAAAAGAAAATAAGCAAGACACCAAA
>JAULKM010166671.1:0-15999 GCA_032355605.1 Rubia tinctorum | reverse complement strand
CGGCCAGGACCCGTTAAAATGTAAATGCCGGGTCGGGTACCCGGTCCTGAAAAATGAAAAGGTACCCGCTTATTTTAAACCGGACCGTGGATGGACGGGTTGGGTATTGCGGGCTGGGTATTTTGAACACCCCTAGTTAATTATATTCCCTCCATCTCAGCTTAAGGTTCATAGATTTTTTTTTACGATTTTCAAGAAACATGTTTGACCGTTAATATGTTTAACTACGTATAATAACAACAAATGAAAAGTTAATATTTAGAAACTACTTATTACGACTAATCCAACAATATCACATATGATAATACTATTGTTTATATATTTATTCAAATACATGGTCAAAGTTTGACAGTGTTGACTTGTCAAATAGTAAAATTGCATGTTAACCTGGGACAGAGGAAGTATATAACTTTATTGGAATTTATGTTGAAATTGATAGCATAATTTTAAAACTAACAAAAAATATACTCCCTCTGTCCCCAATGTTTGTCTTACTTATTTTTCTTAACTATTAAAGGGTATTTTTAAAATTTAATATATTAAATAATGTATAAAAAATAATATTTTAAAAATGACATTGTAAAAGTATGCTTTACGACGAATGTAGAAAGATCTCACATGACAATATTCACATTTATATATCTATGAATTTTACAGTCTAAACAACATCAATTTTATTGATGCATAGTGAACTAGGTTAAATATTAGGGGTAAAAGGATACACGTTTCTCGAAAAAGTATGCAATTGTCATAAATGATTGTGCAACTCTTAATTTATAGATGTGCAATTGCCGGTTGACAAGCATGCATCTGTTGATCCATTGGTGTTTGCAAGTTAGAATTGTAATTCTTTGAAAGTAACTGATTGATCGATATAGAAATGTTAAAATTTATATAAAAGTGGAACAACTAATTGATCACCGTTAAAAAGTGAAAATTTTAAAAGGTGAGCAATTGCTAATTGGATAAGCTTCAATAATTAAACTTTGATGAGTGCAGAATTGTTATTTGATTATCATGTACGAATAATTTGTTTAACAAATGTTAATCTACTAATTGACTAGTTTTTCCAAGCTAAAGTTAGACAAAATGAAACTTTAGATTCATTGAATGTAGGGAAAGAAATGGGGCTGGCGGGTACGGATTATGATACCTCCATACTTATGTCCACCTAAAATTTTAATACCCATACCGGCCTCATTACCTATGGTGGGTGCAATATTAAATCCACACCCGTCCCATTGGGTATTATCTAAAATTCACCCCCGTCTTATCTCCCACTTGGGTCTTCATACCCACTTCAAATCCATTTTACTCACCCCATTTATATCTCCAAAAAATGCCTAAATTTTACTTTAAAATTACTAATTTTAATACTAAAAGTCTAATAATATTTACAAGAAAGTGTTATAAGTAAAACATGTGCATTATGGATAAATAATAGTTTATTATATAATAAATTAGTGTGTACATAGCGGGTAAGTGAGGTGGGGTGGTGGCAGGGCGGGCGTGAACTTATATCCATGTCCGACTCACTACCCATGCTCGGGTATCAATTTTCATACTCATACCCATCCCACCCCACCCCCAAAAAATGACATCTATACCTGCCCCATTGAGGCGAATGCGGGGCGAAACTCCACCAAAAACTGACCCATTTTAGCACGGATCATTTCCAACCTATCGATCTTGTTGTCGTTAATGTTCTTTCTATATTTTCCTTGGATTGGTCGTCTTATCTCTCTCTTTCTCTCTACAGTCATCACCGCATAACACCGTTTGTTGATTTTCAAAAATCCTACTTCTTGCCCATAATTATCATCTCTGATTCTTATACCCTCGCCGCCCATTGCGGGTCGTCAATCACATTTTCTCGACTCACGATTTGCTAAAACACCACCACAACATTTGTTTGCAAATGTTGGATACCCAAGCATAAATCATCAACATCAACTTAAACTTGATATTGACATTTAGACACAAAATTGCACACATAATAAAAAAAATGTGAAGAGTATGTGTGTTTTCATTTAGTATTTTATCACTGTGAAATTCACTTTTTATAATTTCGTTACATGAATTTTTGTCATTAGATGAACTCATTTAGGCCATTTTGGCATCATGCTCCGAGATGCTAGAATCTTAGGTTGAAGGAAGTGGAGCTTATTTTGAATTTGAAAATATTCTAAAAAATGTCATGATTTAATTTCCACGTTTTCATGAAATTGAGGTCAGCAAAATTAATTTCCCTAGTAGATGTTGACTAAATTGAAGTCATTGGAGGTGGAAAATTTTAGTCATTATATTGCAGTGATTTTTTTCATAATTGTTTTTACATTTTTTATCTCGACCATTTATATATCAATCCCTTTGCTCAACTTATGTTGGGGAACAAATATATAAAACATAAGTAAACCTATAATGTTCTGCAATGGCCATCTAAAACTAACTAATGGTGTACTTCATCATTGTTATGATCAATATTAGAATTAATAGAAAGCTAAGAAAAAAAATTAATTCAAAAGAGAAAATTTTATGCTAACAAGTTCAGTGATATTTCCTAATGGATGACTGAGACCATCCCTGAATTTAATTTGATAACTTAAGTCCTATAAGAAGACATCTTTCAATATTTGATTTTACATCTTACACATAACTAATAATGATACATTTTAGGTACATATAACATTTTTTTGTTTATTCTCAGCGCAATAAGAAACATAAAGATCATCCACCTCCTACTGCTAAATTGATAAATGTACATACTTTCAAATAACTATTAATTTAACTAGCTAGCCTAATAGATTGGAATTTATCTTGAATCTATAAGCAAATCTTAAAACTAACAAGAAAAATATATGTTTCTCGATAAAGTTGCAGTTTCTATAAATAACTTTGCAATTGTTGATTTATACATGTGCAACTGTTAATCAGCGTGCGTATAACTGTTGATCGATTGGTGTTGGCAAGTTATTATTCTAACTCTATTTTTCTTGAACTGGTTGTCCTCTCTCTCTCTGCCTCTCTCCACTTACGGTCGTCTGCCACCGCTTGTTGGCTTACAAAAATCATACTCCTTACCCATACATATCATCTATGATGTTCATCCACAAGGGTTGTGGGTTGTCAATAATCTTTTCTCGAGTTACAATTTTCTAAGAAACCACCATATCACCTGGGTAGAAAAGTTCAAGACCAAACACAAATAATCAACCTCAACATGAGCTTGAAATTCGCATTTAAATTCAAAATTGTACACATAATCTAAAATATGAAGGATAAAGATGTTTTCATTTGCAATTTTATCACTATACTACCCACCTTGGTAAGATTCCATAATAGAAAAAAAAAACTATACTTGGATGAACTCATTTAGGCCCTTTTGGTATCTTGTCCCTAGATGCTGAAATCTTAGATTGAAGGTGGGGGAACTGATTTTCCTTGTGAAAATATGCCAGAAAAGGTCATGGTTCAATTTCCACGTTTTTATGAAATTGATATCACCAATAATTACTTTTGTTGGTAAGATGATAAATTTTAGTTACATATAGCATTTTTCGTTTATTTTTAGTGCGATAAGAAACATAAGGATCATCCACCTCGTACAGCTAAATTGATAAATATATGCACTTTGAAATAACTATTAATTAAACTAGCTAGCTTAATAGATTGGAATTTATTTTGAATTGATAACCAAATCTTAAAACTAATAAGAAACGTACATGTTTCTCGAAAAAGTTACAGTTTCTATAAACAACTGTTCAATTGCTGATTTATACATGTGCAACTGTTAATTGATTGGTGTTGGAAAGGTACTGTTCTATCTCCATTTTTCTTGAACTGGTGGTCCATTCTCTATGTCTGTTTTCAATTACTGTCACATGCCACCACTTGTTGGCTTACAAAAACCCTACTTCTTACCCATAAATATCATCTATGATTTTATCCCCTAGCAAGTGTTGTGGGATGTCAATAAATTTTCTCGAGTTATAATTTACTAAGAAACCACCGCATCACCTGTGTAGAAAAGTTTGAGACCCAAACATAAATAATTAGCCTCAACATGAGATTGACATCACATTTAAATTTAAAATTCTCACATAATCTAAAATGTGAAGGATACTCATGTTTTCATTTGGTATTTAATCACTTTACAACCCACCTTGGTAAGATTCCATATTAGAATTTTTTTTTAAAATTGGATGAACTTGTTTAGGCCCTTTTGGCATCACATCCTTAGATGCTAGAGTTTTAGCTTGAAGGTGGCGGAACTGATTTTGTATTTGAAAAAAGGCCAGAAAAGGTCATGGTTCAATTCCCACGTTTCCATCAAATCGATGTCAGCAATAATTAATTTTGTTGGTGAAGTCTGAAAGAATTGATGTCCTTGAAGGTGGAAAATTTTAGTTTTTATATTGCATTCATTTTTATCATATTTGTTACAATTTATTTATCCCTACCAATCAATTTGTACTCTTTAGTTTTTCAATACATAATTCCCTTTGCACAACTTATGCTGGGACATATAACCACATTTGTTTATTCTCAGTGAGATAAGAAACATAGGCATCATCCACCTCTTAATACTAATTTGTTAAATATATGTATTTTGAAATAATTATTAATTAAAGTAGCAAGCTTACTGAATTTAAAATTTTAATTTCTAAGATTAAAAAATCTTAATACTAACAAGAATCATACAAGTTTCTTAATAAAAGTATGCAATTTCTGTAAAATCTTATGCAATCGTTGATTTACAGATGTGCGACTTCTGGTCAACAAGCGTGTAACTGTTGATCGATTGGTGTTGGCAAGTTAGAAAATTTAATACTTTGAAAGTAATTTATTGATCGGTGTAGAAATGTTAGAAATTATATAAGAGTGGAACGATTACTCAATCACCGTTAAGAGTTGAATATTTTTAAAAAAAATTGACAGTCGCTAAATGGGTAAATGTCAAAAAGTTAAACTTTGACGAATCTAGAATTGTAGTTTTATTTTCATCTACAAATTAAGTTTTTAACAAATGTGAAACTACTAATTGATTGGTTTTGCCTAAATAAAGTTTAGACAAAATGAAACTTTGGATTAATAAATTTTGGATATATGTTAAAACAATTGATAAAATGATGTTAACATTAAGTTAGAGTTTACACATATACGAGTTAAAATGATCATTTGAATCATAAGAACATATCTCAATATCAAATTACTCCATCTGTACCAATATGAGATAGACATTTTTTGAAATGGGCTAATAACTCAATCAGGCCAGTAATTATTGTTAAATAAATTACTACTTAATCTACAAAAACATAAAACCTAAATCAACACATCATATTAATTTATCCACAGATCATATCCAACCTATCGATCTCGCCTTTGTTATTATTTTTTCTCTATTTTTCTTGGATTGGTCATCCTCTCTCTCCATTAAATATCACCTACCACCACTTATTGGTGTTCAAAAACCCTACTTCTTACCCGTACCTATCAAACATGATACATATCCCGTCACCGCCTGGTGTGGATCGATAATCCTCTTTTTCTTAATTGACCATTAGCTAAAAAGCAGCCACATCACCTATGTACAAATGTGAGAGACCCAAACATAAATCACCAACTTCAAAATGAGTTTGAAATTCACATTTAAATGCAAAATTGCACACATAATTCAAAATGTTAAGGATACTCGTGTTTTCATTTGGTATTCTATCACTATGAAACTCGGCTTTTAGGATTCCATCACATGAATTTTCTCCATTGGATGAACACCTTTAGCCCCCTTTAGTGTCACGCCCCAAGATAATGGAATCTTAGTTTGAAAGTGGCAGAGCTGATTTTGAATTTGAAAATATGTCGGAAAAGGTCATGGTTCAATTTCCAAGTTTTCATGAAATTGATTTTAGGGAAAATTAATTTTGTCAGTGGGCGCTGATAATATTGATGTCGTTGGAGGTGGAAAAAATTAATCATTATATTGATTTTTTTCATAATTTTCAATACTTCTCCATGTCAAACTAAAATTTAAAGAATGTTTCTCCCAATCTCTAAGAAACCCATTTGACTATTAATATATTAAAATACGTATAATAATGGTTAATAAAAGTTAATATTTTGAAATTACATGTCACAATGAATTCAAAAGTACCACATTCGATAATATTGTTTTATTAAGTTATGTGGTCAATATTTGACAACGCTGACTGGAAAGTAATAACTAATAAGTATGTAGTTTAGTGTGAAACACAAGGAGTATTTAATTCCTTTGTGCACCTTATGTTGGGACAACAAATAATAAAAAACGTAAGTAAATATATGATGTTCGATTATAACAATTGATCACCATTAAAAAAGTGAAAATTTTAAAAAGTGAGCAACTGCTAATTGGATTAGCGTCAATAATTAAACTTTGATGAGTGTAGAATTGTTGTTTGATTATCATCTACAAATAATTTTTTTAACCAATGTGAATCTACTAATTGACTAGTTTTTTCAAGCTAAAATTAGATAAAATGAAACTTTAGATTCATTGAATTTTGGATATAAGCAGATTTTTTTTCATAAAATGGTGTTGGCATAAAGTTAGAACTTGATGCGTGTTAGACCAAAAATGGTTGATTTGAATAAGGAGAATGAATACAATGGAGGCATACCATGATATCTATATGGGTTGGTCATTAGGAGTTATCCCAATCACGTTAGTATAAATATGTGCATTCCATGTAGCAATAGGTGTGTTACAATACATTCAATATGCCATAATTGTACCTGAAAAGGGTGTATCTTTTGGTGGGTAGAACCATAGGTGGAGATCTTCCTATTGTCTAGGACTTCGATATAGCAGAATATAACAGCATGACCTTAGGACCAAAAATGAGTTTCGGCTCAAGCCTTATCAAGCACCCGAGAGCCAAAGGTCGTGTATTGGTGGCGACCTCTGGTTCTCTCATGCATCGGTATCCAAAGGTCAGGCGAGAGACTCTTAGTTTTTTGTGTCATTAGCAATTAATCTGGTCATTAACTCATCCATCTACCCTAATTAAGGCATGTCGCGTCAAGTTTTGGTCTAGTGAAAAGTTCCTGTATATTGGAGGTCTTTCCTTCTGATTTCAATTTTTTTATAAACCGCTTCTCTTTCCAAGGCGTATTTTGATCTTCTTCGGCTGCAATAAAGCTTGCAATTTGGAGTTCATTCCCTAAAACTTTTTCTTCTTCCTCCCCCGCACTGAGAGATCTGGCCATGCTCCATTTTTCTTTTCCTTTACTTTCTCTTCTCGTGGAGCCCCCCAAAAATTTTCTTTTGTTTACGGAAAAATGAATGATGAAAACATAGTTCTTACCTTAAGAAGAGTGAAATTATCGCTATAAGGAGGATTTCCTCTCCCAGAGCCTTTGGTATTCTTGTCGTAGTGCTCGTTGTCTAGTAATGCTCAAATTGTCATCCCTTAATCACGTAAATCATATTAGATTCCATGTATATTTTATTTGTCTCGCTTTTCTTATATTGATGTTTTGACTATTTTTATTTTTCAGTGAATCCCGCCAACCAGAACGTGAAAGATGGGACGAAGTCTTTAGGTCTCTCATCATACATGTTCGCCACCTGCGACAATGTGTGTATGTTGGTTTGTCTTCTCCCGCCAGCAAGGTGATTTTTCTCGGCAATATCAATGAACTGCTCTTGGCTTTGCCACCATTTTGGTGGGGAGAAAATGGCTTCCAAAATTCCATGCATGTGATTAGTACATGTTTTTGCTAATCATGTGGGAGATCTTAGATTCTACCAAGTGGTGCAAATGGGGGAAATAATTTCCACTTATTCATGTCATCAAATTCTTCATCAAAAAGTCATGTGCCTAAGGAGGACGTATATCAGCCAGGGGGTCTTTAGTGATGAGCGTGTTGCTGTGGAAATTAAGGAGGTATGGAAGTCAAGGCAGAAGGAGGCTCGTGCATATGAAGAAACTTCTCAAGTCTTGGAATGCTAATCCTTCTTCCAAAGAGGTTGCTTCATTATCTATTTAGTCGATGCTTATATATGTAATAGGATAAGATAATTTCAATTATAATCCTTAATCTTTATAACTCTAGAATTTTCTAGATTAATAAATACCCTTTCCTTGGCTTCTTCCGTTGTTTTTTTACTTCTAATATTCTTCTCCTCCCCGAAGAAATCATCCTCGGACAACCATCGGTTCATTTGAAGAGTTAGTGTGAGTGTCGATAATATGATTTTGTAGAATTCTGGTAGAATCATTGTCGAATGTCGATCCTTATAACTCTTTTCTCCGAAATGTATTCTTGGATATCTTCATATCAGCTAGGTGGTTATCACCACTTAGGCCTTCATCATTTTATTCTCCCTTTTAGACATCTCCTGACGAGGTACCGGTATGATTCACCGATGGAGATTATCCTCTGATGTGATTTTGTCGAATGAGATTATCCTCTGATAGAATTCTGCCTAAGGAGATTATCCTCTGATAGGAATTTCCCAGAGGATATTATTTTCTGATGAGATATCTCATCGATTGAGAGTGTATATCCTCTTGTGGGATTTCAGTTGATAGATGGTATCCTCATATTTGATTTCTTGTCGATGGAGAGTTTTTATCCTCTGATGAGATTTTAGGCGACGGAGATTATATTCTGATGAGATATCTCATCAATATAAAGTAGTTATCATCTGATGGGATTTCAACCGGTGGAGATTATATTTGAATGAGATATCTTGTCGATGTAGAGTGGCTATACTCTGATGGGATTTTAGCCGATGGAGATTATCTTCGAATGATATTTCTCCTTGATGGAGATCTTTGGTGTCACGTGGAATCTAAACATAAATTTTATAGATGATAAAAAATATGTGACCTTATAGTACCTATTGGGGTGAACTACTCCATGGGCATTATATTACAAAAAAAAGAGTGTTTCCAGTCAATAGCCTTTTGTTTTAGGGAAGCTATGCCCTGGCTGGAACACAGAGTCATCGTTGTGGATATTTTGTAATAGAGTCTCTCGCCGATAGTACCTTCAGAGATTGACAATATTCCATATTATGGGAACTCGGTTTCCCATCACTTCCTCCTGCACATAGCTTTCTCCTGCGTGTCCTTTGACAACTTTGCATAAATCTTCCTAGTTGGCTTCCAGTTTTCCCTCTTTCTCTTGTTGAACCTTTTCATTTCTTCTCATTACAAGTTCACCATGGACGAATTAGGTTTTTCGTACCCTTCAGTCGTGGTACTTTTTCATGTTGCCTTTCACATAGGCTCTATGAAGCCTAGACTTCTCTCTCACACACACACTTTTTATCTAGTAAATCTAATCTGTATGGACTTTTTCACCGTCCATTTCCTCACCTAGTATATTTTTCCAAAAGCTAGGCAAGCCAATCTCAGCGGGAATTACCACTCCCATCCCGTAGACCGAGTTGAATATTGTTTCCCATGTGACAGTTATCTCGGTTGTCCTTACGACCAGAGTACATTGGGTAATTTGTACACCCAAATACCTTCAAACCCCACCAATCAAACCATTATGTCATTGATGGTCATTTTTGGTGAGTTTGACCTACCCATTGACTCGGGGTGATATACCTATGAAAACTTCTGCTGGATGTTGAAGTCCTCACACCACTTTTTAAATGGATTATATGGGTAGATTGAATCCCATATCCGTGATGATGGTTCCAGGTATATCATACCCAAAAAGTATATTTTCCAAACAAATGAATTAAACTTGTACATTTTAGGTTGGTTAATGTGTCTGTCTTGACCAACTTAGTGGAGTAGTCAATGGCCACAATCAGGTATCTGGCCCCTCCGGTTGTTTCTGGGATCGGCCCCACAAGGTATTTTCCCAATTTTTTTAATGGCCAAGACCCATAGATTGTCATCATCTCCTGTTGGGAAACTCATACTACTAGGGCATGGTTTTGACATGGCGTGCAGGTTCAAATTAGCTCAAAAAAAGTCTTTGAACATTTTTTACTAGTAGTATCTAGCTCGAAGTAGTTTCTTGGTGATTGACCTGGCTTCTTAGTGAGCTCCACAAACTCCTCGATGAACTTTTTCAGTGAGATATTATACTTCCTCTACCACCACACATCATAAAAGGGGCATCAAGTACACTCTCTTGTATAAAATATTATTATGTATATTGTACCTTGGCGCTTTGACTTTCATCTTTCTAGCTTCCACTTTGTCTTCATGTAGCGTATCATCCCTTAAATATCTATAGCATCATCCAGTTCTTTTTTTGTCTATGGCCCTAACAAAATTTCCTCATAGTTGCGACACTTCAATATCTCCTTTAGCAGTTGCTTAGGAGATCATAAACTCAAATTTTTCGGTGCTAACTTTCTCAGAGCATTGTCTTTCTAGTTATGCTCTCTTGGTACTTAAGTTAAGGTGTATCTTTTGAAATTTCTTAACATCGATTATACCAACTCCAGATATTTCTAAAGGTATCTCTCCCTAACCTCTTACTCCCCCTTAACTTGTTGGACCACTATTTGCAAATCGCTGACTATCTCTAAGTGCTTTACTGCTAGTTCCTTATCCAATCTTAGGCTTCTGATCAAAACCTCATACGCTACTTCATGATTAGTGGTTTAAAAGTTAAAATTATGGGATTAGAGAAAATCTTGACCATCTGGGATAGTTAAGAGGACTCTTGTTCCACTTCCTTATGCGTGGATCAAAAGATCAATGTATAATCTCCATCTTTGGTTGTCGTCAAAGGAATGTTTCTCTGGGACATCCTCTACTGTTTGTACTATGAAGTCAGCAAGGGCCTGACCCATGTCAGTCGTTCTCAAATTAAATTGAATGTCATGCTCTCTTACTCAAATTGTGCATTTCATCATTCTACCAGAGAATTCATGCTTAAGGATTACTTGGAGGATCATCTGATTAGTCAGCAGCACAATTGTGTGAGCATGGAAATAGGGCTGCAGCCATCAAGGTGCATGCACCAAGGATAGAATTATTCATTCTAAAGTTGTACAATACACATCCAAGTCCCTATGAAGCTCTTATAAAGAAGTAGATACGATATTGGTGTCAGTTTTTTTCCTAGATTAGAACTGCACTTGTGGCTTTTGGCGATGTTGATGTATACAAGTACAAAACTTCTACTTTCTACACCTTCATGAAGGTCAGTGATGTGTGGAGATTCTGATTTAGTTGCTGAAAAGATTCTTAACATTCTTTGGTCCCTTCGAATTTCTTTGATTTCTTCAGTATTAATAAGAATTGGCTCAAAGCGGCCAGGGAGCATGTAAGGCGCTGGATATCTTTAGCCAATTTGGGAGATTGCATCCCGAGGATGGTGTTGACCTTATATGGATTGAACTCTATTCCTTTATTCTACACCATAAAACCCAAAAATTTCCCAACCCCATTGTGGGTGCATTTTAACTAGTCGAGTTTCAATTTCTCACTTCGCAGTTTGTCGCACATTTGTTTTAGGTTGGCCAAGAAGTTCACATAGCTTTTAATCTTTATGACCATGTTGTCCACATAAATTTCATTTTTCTTGCCAAGATATTCTTTAAATATCTTATCCACTAGCCGCTGGTAGGTGGCTCCTGGATTTTTGAGTCCATACGACATCTTCTTGTAGCAAAATGTTCATGTGTCCATTTTGATTGAAGTTTTATCCTTGTCTCCTTCTTCCATTAGAATATGGTGGTAGCCTTTGTGTGTATCAAAGAATACCAACACCTCATACTTAGCAATAACAACAATGAGCTGATTGATTGAGGGAAATGGGTAGCTATCTTTGGGATAACACTTGTTTAAATCGGTAAAGTCAATGCACATACTCCATTAACCATCATACTTCTTGACCATGATTGGATTCACCAATCACTCCGGATAGAATACTTCCTCAGTTATGTCAGCCTTGAGTAACTTTGACACTTCTTCCTTGTTGGAAGCTCCTGTTTTAGGGGTGAAAACCCTTTTCTTTGGTTTGATAAGTTTGATCGTTGAGTCAATTTTGGGATGGTGCACCAAAAATGTGTTGGGATCACTGTCAAGTCAGAGACATTCTGAGAAAAGACATTTACATATTCATCGAGAAAAAGTTAGAGTTGTCGTTTTACCTGGGTGGCAAAACTTTGCCAATTTCCATGGTTTTGGATGATCGGACCATCATCTTTTCAACATCAGCATGTGAGACGTCGGTAGCCTCTATGTGGATCGTACTAACTTAAATAATCTTGTTATGTTCTTTCCTAGGTGTCATCATGAAAATTTGACCATTATCTTATCTTCTTTTACGGAAGTGACGCCATTGTCGATTAGAAATTTTATCGTTAAATATTAGAGGGACCAAATAGCTTTGGCTTAGTTCATCCATGGGTGGCCAAGGATTACATTAAAGTCTAGGAGGGCATCCACAATAGCAAGTTGATCGTCCTAGTTTTCTCCTTATCATGATCATCAACGTGACAATGCCAATCAGGATCTCCGCTCTACCGATGCTGATAAAGGTGATGTAATTATTTGTAGTTTCATCATGCTAAGTCTCAGATGGTCAAAACAGGTAGCAAACATAACTTTAACCTTACTCTCTTATCGATGAATACCCCTCCACCAATGCATCCCCAATACTAGCATATATCATCATAGGATTAGAGTAAGGAGTATGATTGGGTACCATATTGCATTTGAGAATGTGATAGTCTCATCCAATTTAAGCCGTTCATATTTAGCTCTGCTGGAATCCTCAATTGGCCTAAACTTCTCCATGCAATCTGGTTTATAGTAATGGTTTCATTGATCATATTCACCGCCCTTTTCATTGGCTAGTGTCCGTATAGCTCCAAGCTCTTTGTCCTAGCATCGGATTATTGATGTGTTGTATTTTATTTGGATTTTTCTTGTTGCTTCGATATCTCGGCCGATATTCCTTCCTTGTTTAAGATGGAAGGATATACTCCTTAAAAATTCCGCAATCAATGCATCTCTCAACCTCCAAACTTCAGTTGAAAACATTCTTTCGTGTCATTCCATTAATCCTTGTGAAAGACACAATACTCATTCAAGTCTATTCTTCTTGGATAACATGGTATGGATGTATGAGATTGGAGGATATGGCAGTTGATGCCTATGATAAGAGCCCTTGAATGTAACAGAGGGGTATATCCTCTAAAGCGAGAGTGGTGGATTTAGTCATTTCCCACCCCTTTGATCAACCTTGTCATTCTCTCTCTTAAATTTATTTGCTTCTTTCACCTTAGCGTATCTTGCCACAATGCACTGAAGCCTTTGAACTGTGATCGGGGGATCAGCCTCAGGCTTCTCATGTAACTTCTTGTCAATCATAAAATTTGTGTACCCCGGGATGACTATCGGGTCCTTCATATCTACGACATTTAGATTCTCTTCTTTGTAACGCCTGTAGAAGGACACCCTTGACTCATTAGGGTTATTTCAAAAGTTTAGCTGATGCATTACAATTTTAGTGAACTTTCTCAGCTAGCAGAAGTGGTTTAACAAGCTTCGACTTAATGCGTATAAATGGGAGAGTTGCCCCTAAGGCAATAACTTGAAAAACTGCAACACCTTCCCTCGAAGGTAAGATCCTACCAGTTTATAATTTATGTTGGGATGAATGGTCTGTGATTCCATGACCTGATGATAAGTCATTGGGAATTGTCACCCTTTTGTATCTTTGTTGTAAACTATAACATTATTGGGCGGCTTATATGTGGGATCCCATAGTGTAGCTGATATGGAGGTTATAAACAGCGAATAAACTTCTTGTCCGACCTTCTCGATCATGCGTTTGAGCTACTGGTCAATAGCACTGAGTTTTTTTAATCTTCAGCCAATTTCTCTGAGATGCATTTAACGACATCAGACTTCTGAATGGTGCTATGTGAAAAGGCATTGCCACCCATGCTAGAGGCTGTGACATCAATCTTACATAGGGATCTGGCCCTAAGTACTGTGGTAGGGGTACTTTCCTAGTGAGGTAATACTGAGGGATGATCCATTAATTGGCCATAACCGACCCTTGAAGAGTTTGCTAAATTGGATGAACTCCGCTTGGATCGACCTGCAAAAGTGCTGCTGGTATTGGTGGTGCCATTGGGTTCGAGGAAAACCCTACACCAATGGATGCAAACGACAGATACTGCTATGGTATCAATATCTGTTGCGATGACAAAACTTTCTGATACATTGACATCGGTACGTGAGGTTGTGCAAAACCCCATACTCCTGCATGTATTGCTATGTTGGATTATCTTTGCAGTGAAAGCATCTTCCAGACGCTTAACGATGTTCTCCTCGGGATTATGTGATGAACGAACAATGTTTCCCCTGGTTTGATCAACAAATGACGCCACCATAGAGATGGGGTTGCGGTTGAGATTTTAGGCAATCTTCAAACTTTGTTGAACTAAATCGAAGGTATACTTGTTTAGGGTGGCTTCTTCAAATTCAGTTGATACTTCTATAACCACCCATGGTATGGGCTCTGGCCATCGTAGTTGTTGAGTTTTCCGCCAGCGGTAAAATGCCTATCAGTAGTAGATTGGATGTTGCCGATGATGGAATTTTGTGAGTAGTCCCCTTTTTGAGGCGTTATTGAACAAGGTTTTCAGTTGTTGGCAATCGGGTACCATCATGCGTGATAATTGATGCTTGTCGAACCACGATTTAATTGTCGAACCTTGTTTCAACGCGCCGAAATTGCGGAACAAACTCTGCCAAGTGGCTGGGGGAAGAATCTTCGATGCCAAAGTCAAACCAAAATTGTTTGAACTGAATAATGGGAATTGAATGAATATAAATGAGTCATATCACAATATTTATAGGGGTTGATCCTCAGGTGTTCTCCCAATCACACTGGGATAAATATGCGCATTCCATGTAGGGCCAGGTGTCTTACCATGATAGAATTATCATATATCTAATATTCCATAATTGTACCAAAAAAAGGAGTATGTTTCGTAGATAGAATCAGAGATAGAGATTTTTATTTTGTCTAGGACTTCGGCCCAGTAAAATGTAGCTGCATGGCCTTCGACCCAAATAATGAGATTCCGCTCAACCCTTACCGGTACTCAAACATATTCGAGTTAAAATGGTTATTTGAATCTATTTGAATCATAAGACCATATCCACACGTACCAGTATGAGATGGACACTTTTTGAGATGGGTTGATAACTCAATTAGACCAATAATTATTGTTTAAAAATTCAACAACTTAATCCACCAAAACCTAAAATCTAAATCAACACATCATATTAATTTACCCACATACCCCATCCAATCTATGGATCTTGTCGCCGTCATTGTTCTTTCACTCTCTCTCTCTCTCTGATCATAGTCTCCTGTCATCGCTTGCTGGTTTTCAAAACCCCCACTTCTTACCCATACCTATCATTTATGATACTTATCCCTTCACCATTTGTTGCGGGCAGTCAATCCTCTTTTTTCGACTTACCAGTTGCTAAAAAAACCACCTCAACACCTATGTACAAAGGCCGAAGACCCATACATAAATCACTGACCTTAACACGAGGTTGAAACTCACATTTAAACCCAATATTCACATAATTCAAAATGTTCGTATTTTTATTTGGTATTTTATCATTATGAAACCCACCTTTTAAGGATTTCATCACTGAAATTTTCGCCATTGGATGAACTCATTTAACCCCTTGTCACCCTGAAATACATGAATCTTATTTTTAAAATGGCGGAGCTGATTTTGCTTTTAAATTTTGCCAGAAGATGATGGTTCACTTTATACGTTTCCATGAAACCAATGTCCAAAAAATTTATTTTCGTCCGTAGATGCTGCCGAAATTAATATCGTTGGAGGTGAGAAATTTCATCCGTAAAATAATTTATTTTCATAATTTGTGTTACATTTGTTATCTCTACCAATCAAATTGTGCCCTTTCATAAGTTTTTAATATTTATTTCCCTTGGTACATTATATGTTAGGACAAAAAATATAAGTAAATA
>JAULKM010166661.1:0-15999 GCA_032355605.1 Rubia tinctorum | reverse complement strand
CCAGACAGCCCCGCCACCACCCGCCGCCCCGCCACCACTAGCCCCAACCCCCCAGCTACGGCGCCGTGAAACCGATCCCGCCGCCCCACCCTCACCCCCAACTCTAGCCCCACCATTGCTCACCCTCATCCATCACCCACTGCCACCAACCCTAGCCCCACCATTGTGAAACCCTAGCCTAACCTTAGTTAAAACCGCAGAGGGCAGAGGAAAAAATGTGTATGGGCAGAGAGCGTCATAGCCCCATTAAGTATGGAAAACAAAAGTTTTTTTGTATTCTGATGGAGTAGGCAAAAATTGACATTCACCGACCTAACGCCGAGGAATATGTCTCCCCTCGCCCCGCCGCTGTGAAGAGAAAAAAAAGAAAAGAAAGAAGTGCGATGGAAGAGGTGGAAGAGAAGAAAAGAAATAAGGGAAGAAAGAAGAAGAATAGGTTTTGGGGGTCATAATTGTAAAAATTTTTTGTAGAGGAGTAAAATCGCCTTTCAATTAAATTTGATCTTAAACTGCCGAGATGGGTAAAATTGCACTTACATCAACTATTGAGGGTTATATTTGCACTTTCAATTATCAACAGGTTATATTGGCACTTATGTAAAGTAGACAGGGTTATAAAAGCACTTTTCTCAAAATATAAATAAGCATCCCACATAAGTTTGAGATTCTAGTAGTTTTCTCTAAAAACATTAGTTGGAAGTCGAAGGTACTTTTTAGTAGGAACGGAAGAATGAGGGAAATATGAGTCTTAAATTTTTAATAGAAAAATGAATATTGTGTTATGATTTGATATAGGGCAGTTCAAATTGCTTGACCCGACCCAACCCATTTTGACCTGGCCTATTTGGGTCGGGTCGGGTCAATGACCCATTTGAGTCAAGTGGGTCAGCTCAAAACAGGTAGGATCGAAATCTGGCCCAAATCGATTTGTTTTGATCCGTTTGTATTTTTGTCCCATCTTCTTGAGAAAAAAATATTTTTTAAAAAAATCATTAAAAAATTAATATTCAACATATCCGCCATTAATTTACTTAATAAATTTTTTTAACATTCTTGAAAATATATATTTATAAAAATAAAATAATATTGTAAAACTATTATTAATTATCAATTATTTATTATTAATTTAAATATGAAAATATATGTCCATAATTATATAAATAAATTCACAAAGTCTTGTTTTAGGCAATCTAAACTTTAGGCAAGGTCTTTTATGCAATTAATGGTATCCTAAATTAGGGTGGGGTTCTTTTTTAAATAGGCAGAGAAAGTGGAGGGTTTCTTGTGCAATTTTAGAAAGTTTGGTGTCGGTATATATATTAAATTCTGATTTCGAATTTTATTTATTTCACTCGTTTTTCAATTTTGCAAAACACAAAGTTGACACGCAGCAACAATTGGTGTGTATTTACTGTGCATTTTGCCCTAACTATTGTGTTCTTCATTTTTCGTTGAATAATATGGTTCGCATGAAGCGTGATGAGGTTTCTCCTTTCAAATCGCGGTTGGAATATGTTTCCAGTTTTTTCTATTTTATTTTTAGATTTCATGTGTTGTGCAATGATTTTTTTAATGTTTCATGTCATGTTTTAGTTCAGTTTTCCTCTGTTTTTGAATTTCTATTTTTTTCCTGGATTTGTTGTGTCTTATGTGTTCAATTTCATCTATTTTTGTTGTTTGTGTGCAATTTTATCGTTTAAAAATTGCAGTTTGAATGTTCTTCAAGCTTTTGTAGTCTGATGAGGTTTGTTTGTAATGATTCGAGGTTCGACTTATGTGATCTTGAGGTTCATGTTTTACATATCGAGATGTGCATTTTGGTGATTTTATTGATGAGTTTTTCCCTTCAGTGTTTGACATTCATGTGTAGATAATGATTATCATGATTTAGTATTAGATATGTTGAGGTTTATACCAAAACTATTGAGTTTTGTAATATGTGGTTCATTGTGATTAATTGAGGATTGATTTATGTGACTTTATGGTTGAGGTTAACATGTTGAGGTGTTATTTTTGGTAACCTTTTGATGAGGTTTTATCTTTACTATTTGGCATTTATGTGTAGTCGCTGAGATTCATGCTACATTTCTTGATTTTGTCATCTGATGATTGATTTATGTGAATTTAGTTTTGAGGTCCTTGTCTAAGATGTTTAAGTGTGATTTTTGGTAACCTTTGATGAGGTTTGCCCTTTACTGTTTGAAATTTATGTGTATGTGCTGAGGTTTAAGTTACATTTATTGATTTTTGTCATCTGAGGTTGATTTATGTGAATTTATTTTTGAGGTTCGTGTGTAAGATGTTTAGGTGTGCTTTTTGGTAACCTTTGATGAGGTTTGCTCTTTACTGCTTGACATTTATGTGCAGCTACTGAGGTTCATGCTAAATTTAATGTTTTGTCATCTGATGTTGATTTATGTGAATTTAGTTTTGAGGTTCGTGTCTAAGATGTTTAGGTGTGTATTTTTGTAACCTTTGATGAGGTTTGCCCTTTAATGTTTGACAATTATGTGTAGTTGCTGAGGTTCATGCTAAATTTATTGATGTTTTGTCATCTGATATGTTGAGTTGCTGAGGTTCATGCTAAATATATTGATGTTTGTCATTCGTTGTTCATTTATTAATTTGAGGTTTGATTGATGTGAATTTAGTTTTGATGTTCATGTCTAATATGTTGAGGTGTGTTTCTTGGAGACATTTTGATGAGGTTTATTTTTAATGGTTTGACATTTTTGTTAACCTGATACGGTTTATGCCAAGCTTATTGAGTTTTATCATCTGATTTTTGTTTTGTTCTTTTTTTAATAGCACCTTCTGAGTTACCTATTGTTGGACCTCGGTGTTATACACGCACATGTACATAAATTTCCACAATGCAAAGTCGTACAGGTAAAGTTAATTTACTTCAGACTAGTTCGTCAAATCCTGTACATGTTGAGGAGTATGTTCCAGTTGTACACCGGCATCGAAAGAGAAAGGTAGTCGGTGGTAGAAGAAGAAGTTTTAAAGAAATTGTGCGTTCGATGTTAAGAATTATGAAGTCTCGGAATATGCAGAGAATTTCTAAATATGAAGGTGTTGATATGAAAGAATTATTGGATGCTGCATCAAGTTTGGATGCTGGATGTAAGTGTTTGATTTTGTATTTTTGTTGGTTTTTGTTTTTATGTTATTTTTTGCACTTTGTTGATGGTATCTTTTTTTATACAGGTTCAAATGTTGGTGTTGAGGTTGATAAGGTTCATGATGATGTTTCTGACAATGAAAATGACGTTTTCCTTACTGCTCGTGACAAAGATGGTGACGATGATGGTTAGCATTTCATATTTCATGTTACAGTTTCTCTTCTTTTATGTTACCTTTTTCAGTTTGTTGATTTTTGTGTTTTGGGGTTTTTGTATATGTTCAATTATTTCTAAGACTATTGTGAGTAGTAAGGAGGTTAAAAAGGATGGTTGTGGAACTTGTGATGCTAGTTCTTCGATTTATGAGGCTCAAGATGTGGCTTCTGATGTTAATGTAGCAATTTTTGATGATGTTGTTACTTCTGTTGCTGTTGAGAAAAATGGTGTTCCTGAAAATTTTGCAGAGGGTTGTAAGTCATTTATGTTTTGGCTTTTCATCTTTTTTTATCGATGTTTCTTTTTTCTATTGTTTTATTGTGCTTTTTTCCAGGCTTGACTGTGGCTGGTTTTGAAAACATTGATGCTCTAGTTGTTCAGATGTTAGTACATGTTTCTGATGTGATTCCACCTACTCATGTTGAGGTACCACCTGTTACTGTTGAGGTTCCATTAGTTGAGGTTCCATTAGTTGAGGTTCCATTAATCGAGGTTCTACCATGTCCTATTGCGATTCCACCGGCTGTAGTTTCTGCTTCTGAGGTACCACAAGGTCCTTCAACTGTTGATGGTGAGGGTACGGTTTTTTGTTGTTATTTACTTCATTATTTGTTTAATTTAGTGTTTTTTATGTTCTTGTTTTTATTGTAATGGAGCATGTTGTTGGTGCTCCTCGTAAAGTTTCCCATAAGCGTGGAGCAGTTAAACAAGTTTCTCCTTTGTCCAGCATGAGGAAGAAGATGGTAGCCAATAGGGTTCTACATGAATGTGATCTTGTTTTCAGTAAGTTTTTTTTCGTGTCATGTGGCATTTTTTATGATGTTGTTTTTCATATTGTTTACTTTTTTAATTTTTATGCAGGTCGTGAACGTGATGCTCAGTTGAATGTTGGTTCAGGAATGCAGTCTGGTACTGCAAATGTAGATTCCAATGACAATGAGGTTAACAAGGATTTGAATGAGGTTCATAAGAAGTCCGATTATGTGAATCCAAAGCTAGTAGAAGACTTTTTGAATGCTGTTGTGAAAGGTGATTTTTTAATGTTTTTCTTTACTTTTTTAAAGTGTGTTGTTTTTATGTGTATGTTTGTTATCATATTTATTGATAAGGTTTTTTCATGTTGCTTGCTTTGTAGTTGGGATGAATTTTTCAAGTGATATCCATTTAGAGGATATTCAGTTGCCAGAATCTAGAAATGAGGATGTAAAAGAAGCTCCCGATAAGGAAGATGATTATGATATTTGGAATCGAGCATTGTCTCAGTCCCCTCATTTTCAACTTAAAAAGAAGAATCCTGATTTTCAGCTTAACAAGTGAAGGAGTCAAAGCTACGTCTTCTAGGACTAGCAAGGGTAAAGAGAAGGTTTCTGTTAAGGGTATGCTGTCTAAGGATGCAGCTTCAAGGAATTTGAAGGTAAGGACGAGGTCTTCATTTTTTAAAGACCTGGACCCTGCAAGTGTTGATGCTTGTTTGGGTAAGGTTGTTCAAAAATTTGCCGAGGAAAAAGGTTCCCCTTTTAAGAAGGGTGTGGGAAAGAAAGTCGGTGGGAAGCGAAAAGCTGAGATTTCTCCAGTTGTAAAGAAGTCTGAAAAGAAAGCAAAAATTGGAATTGCTGATGCAGACCTTGATGATATGTGAGTTCTCAGTTTCTGGTTCAATTATCTTCTTTTTTCTCATGATGAGGTTCATATTTTCTGATTATGAGGTTTTTTGTGGATGCTGATGTTCTATGCAAAATATGTTTTTATCGGTTGTTTTGATTTTTCAAAATGTTTTAACAAGTTCTTGGACATGAATTTTTAAGAAGGTGCACGGGTTGTTTTTTATATGTTGTTAGTGTTTTCTGCTTTTCAAATGAGGTTTTGTTATGTATACATAGGTTTACATTCATTTTATATTTAGGTCTACTTACTTACGTTCTTCTTTTTCCCCAACTCAAAATTTAAGACCACATGCATGGTTTCAAAATGTGTCGAGGTTTTGGATGAATTGAAATCATGTCAGATTAAAGCTATATAACAGATTGGATTTGGTGGTTTTTTGAGGTTTATGATTAGGCATGTGCCTAAATATATGGTTCAGATTTTGATACGGAACTTTAATTCTACTACTCAAGTCCAAGAGGTTGGTAGCGACAAATATTCACTAGATAAGAATGACATATTTGATATGTTCCATATTCTTGGATTGAAAAATTTGCGATTAAGGATGAGATTATTACTGTGAAGGATTTATATAGTGCTATCCCAAATCTGTTGAGGGATGATTAAATACATGAGTTTAAGCGTGTTTTCGTAATGGTTACATTGGCATGTTTTTTAGTTCCTATTGCTCGTAGCACTGCAGATTTGCAGATAGTGAGTTCTTAGAAGATGTTGATCAGATTCTAGTTTTGATTGGTGTGTATTTGTGTGGAAGAGGTTCTGTGGGAGTATTTATAGGGTTCAACATTCATAGAAATTCAATTATGTGAATACATGTTTGATGATCCCACTTCTTGCTTTCTTTTATCGTTATCCAGTTTTGGGATTTAGTGATCCGATTGACCTTCCATTTCACCAACATTAGGATACTGGAAAAAATGAAGAAGCACTGTCATTTATATCATCTTAGATGTTATACTGGTTTCCTGAGAAGTAGTCGTCAGTTTCCATTGAGTAAGAATGGAGTGTTGGTTGGTGGTGTTTCGATAAAAAAGAATCCTTCTTCTATTGCTGGAGCATCATCTTCAAAGAGTAGCAAGCGTCGTTTTATTGAGTTGAAGTTGCCTATTGGTGTTGAGGATGATGAGGAAATTGAGCGCACTGCAAAAAGTGTAAGTTTTCGGATTTATTGTTTAACTCCGGTGTTTTTTTACCAATTTTTTGTGTTTGATGTATTTATTTTATATGATGAGGTTCAATTTTTGTATGGTAAGGTTTCTCACTTTTCATGCTTCTTGATTGTGTTATTTTCCCCTTAGTTTTATGATTTCATTGAGGTTCTGTTTGAATTTTTGATGGTGCTGAGTTTATGTATTTTGTTGTTGTGATAACGAATTTGAAGCAGCTGTATTGTTTGAATTTGTAGTTTAGTTATTGTTGAGGTCCACTTTTTTTTGATAAGGTTTACTGTTTTCATCCTGAGATTCAATATTCATATTTTTTTGATGATGTTTGCGGGTTTTTGTTATGTTACTGGTCTTTTTATTGTGTTCTAAGATGATTTGATGTCTATGATCTAATGATTATTTTTTTCATCTCTATTTTGGTAGCCTTTGGAAGTTTTCATGAAGAAATTCAAGAGGCTTGTTTCAATTGCAAGTGAGCAATTCGCTGAATTCGCTGAATCTTTTTATAAGATTAGTGAAAAATGCACCGAAACAGGCTGCCTAAAATCAAGGAAACAGGCAACCAAAAATTCAATGAAATAGGCAATCCTAAGGGCAATGAAGAATGTCCCACAGTCCCGGTTCCTGAATTTGAAATGCTTCCAGATGACTATTTCTCGTTGTCTGCACTTTCTCAGATAGATGCGATGATCAAGGATGCGTTTGACAAAAAAGCAAACGCTGTTGTGGATGCTGGGGCTTATGATATTCCATCATTTGATCTTTTTAGGTTCATTAATAATAGCCAAAATGGTGATGGGATTCCATTGTTGTAGTATATTTGGTTTTTGCATTTGTAATGTTTAGTTGATGAATGGAATATTTTAGATTTTTATGTGTTGACTTTTCTTTTGGATGGTGAATTTCAAGAATGATGACTTAAAGTGTGTATTTAGTTAGTTTTTTTTTTACCAGATTTTTTTGGTAGTTGCCTTTTGTTTGTTAGGTAATGAGGTTCATTTTCTTGATGATGACATTGTATGATTTTAATGCTTAGATTTTTTTAACTGTTCAAGTTTGATGTTTTTAATGCACTTTTTTAGTTGCTGTAATCATTTCACCTTCCCAGTTATGTTTCTCGTTTCCAATAAACAACCTCTTCAATGTATAAGCAACATCTTCAACCTATTTTTTATTAATATATTTGGTTTAAGACATGTAGTATGTATTTTGTGACAACGTTCATTCTTTTTCAATAATATAAAATAAATGGAAAATTTAATTAAAAAGGAACACACTTCCCATGTTTTATGGAAGTTGTGAAAGTAGTGGAGGAGTGGAGAATGTGACTATGGAG
Organism: Rubia tinctorum; assembly: GCA_032355605.1. Classification (NCBI taxonomy): domain Eukaryota; kingdom Viridiplantae; phylum Streptophyta; class Magnoliopsida; order Gentianales; family Rubiaceae; genus Rubia; species Rubia tinctorum. Next base: position 8,491 of record JAULKM010166661.1, on the reverse strand, counting down.
ATCATGGGATAATGCATATTTTGTAGTAGTGATGGAGGTGTGTTAGTGATGCTAGAAAATATGGGATATATATTCAATATATATTTGATTAATTGGCGTTTCTATTAACGGTAATGAGTTTCTTTTAAATGGTATTGACTTTTCATATTCAAATGTTTAATTATTTTTATTCAGCTTTTTTACTTTTCAATTCTTATAGCTTTTAATGCATTTTTACAATTTTGATAAACATTAAACCTTTCCATTTCCCTAAGAAGTTTTTTCCCCTCTTCTCAACAGTTAAACTCTTCAAATTCTTCTCTTTCTATATTAGTTGAAATATAAGCTTTTTCATTCTACCTTTTTCACTAAGATTTTGCATCCAGCTTTCTTTATGTACTTCACTCTTTGAAAATGGCTTCTGATGGTTCTTTCTTGTCCGTTGAAATGCTTTTAGAAATTTCTTTTCACCTTCTTCTCTTCTTTGATTTTCTTTCAATGAGAGGAGTATGCCAATTTTTGGCGCAATACAGTCGATAGGAATTCATTCAATGGTCTTTTGTTCCCCATGTTGATGAGTCCAATGGTCCCTGATAATGCTGAACGTTACCGATTCTGCTTGATGAAGAGAAAAAAAATTAATGAGGCCTCATCTTCCTGAACTTGAAGGCAGAATGTGTATTGAGGTACGTTTCAGGTGGTTGCTTGTGTTAGAGTTAGGTGAAGGATTTTCGTTCAACCCGTACTCAAATACCATAATGCAACTCCCTCACTGTTATGATAATTTTCTCGATGGAGGTAACTACATTAGGAAGGGTGCATTATCAGTTAATCCGGGTTCTGCTTCTACTTTTCATCTTGTGGTTATTTGTTTGGATGGAACTTTAGGAATTTATAGATCAGTTGATCATACATGGTTTAGAATTGACGCTTGCGTGGAATTTATTGATGTTAATTACTACAATGGTAGATTTTACACCGTTTCTAAAACTGAAGGTGGTGTTATGACTGTTTGGTATTGTGATCCCTTTGGGGAAGAATTTGAAGAGGTTCATGTATTAGTTGCTGATATTTCTGGGTATTGTTACGACTTTCACCATGCTGAGTATTATTTGGCTGAATCATCCAATTGAAGGATTGTTTTGGTTAGGGTCCGCCAATATTTTGTTATTACTTCTTTTGACATATTTGAAATAGATGTTGAGAATAAACAGTTTATGGTTATTCATGGGTTGGGAAGCGATACATTGTTTTTAGGTAACAATGCAACTTTCATGGTGGATTCATCAGCAGCTCCCGAGGGTACATTGAAGCCGAACTCGGTCTACTTTACTGCTTAATTAATGCATGAACTTTTCTAGGGTAGTGAAGAAATGTGTGCTTCTACTTATGAGTTTGAAGATGGAACGATAGAGATTTTAGATCCTAGTATTCCTGGTCGTTTTGCATATGGATATGAGTCGTTGTGGATTGTTATTTCTTTTGATTAGTTTTATGTATTTCAAGTTTATGTTGTAATCTGAATATTTTATTAATGAAGAAGTTTCAGTTTATACATTGAGTTTCATTTATACTGCATTGAGCTTCATTAGCTATATACTGATGTTCCTCAGCAGACTTTGTACACCTTTTATTTTTGAAATAAAGTTTTTTCAGAAATGAAATTAAATAGAACTACTATGTAAGCATAATTTTTTTTGGAAACATCAGTTTTAAAAACTGTAACCTCAACTTGTATTATTGAAATATCAGCATAACTTTTTAAAGTGGTTTGTTAGAAGCTATTGATGTTCCTCAATAGGAAATAAGGTTCTTACATAATCAAATGATGTTCTCAAAATTACAATTGAATAGACATTCAAGTACTTAAATACAGTATAATATAAAAATTCTAAAATAGCAACTCCGTGTTAACACAAAACAGATTTAAATAGCTGTACATTTGGTGTCTTTGATTCAAATTCATCGGCACTTGCCTTCTTTCTTTCAATTACTGATTTTGCTCTTTTGCTTCTTCCCTTTGTCTTTGTGTATTTTGGATTAAGGACAGTTGGTGCAAGTATGCATTCTGTTTGTATTCTCGTGCTGGTTTCTGAAACTGTAGTGTCTTCGACGACGTGTGAGGTTAGGGCGTTGATGGTGGTTATTTGTGTATCAAAAGTTTCTTCTAGTATTCTTATTTTTTTCAATGTTTTCCTCACTCTTCAACACCAAATTGTAGAATTTTCTTGTTATCTGTAGACACCATGGTATCATGTCTCTCAGTTCTGGAGCCTAGCAATCAAGGAACCATCGTTGATAAGTATATGGCAATGTCAGTTCGGAAGAATGCAGTTTTAAAATGGGAACATTATTTACAGTTATGGAAACCTCATCCAGTATCATATGAACATCAACAAAAGTACAAAAACATCTCAGATACTGATCATACTACTATTTAATTTAGAAGTGGCCATCTAGAATTCAATAAACAACATAATTGATACTGAAAACATATCTATTGTAAATATTAACCTCATTCAGAATATTATAAATATTAACAGTTTTTATTACCTATTTTGTGCTTATGCTCTTTGTCTCATTGTTCCAGATTTCAATTTTTGCCATCTTAGTCCATCTCAAGCTTATGTACTCGTCTAGGATTCTTGTTTCATTGAACATGTGCAATTCGCGTAGGTTGTAGCTGTAGAGAAACCAAACTTCATCAAAGTATTTGCAGGAACATTTCACTTTTGCTTGTTGAATTGTTGTTGGCTTTGTGTATAGAACTGATTCTGGTCTTGAGTTACTGGTTTTGTGAAAAAATTCATAAATGTATGGGGTTCCTTCGTTCATTCCCAGGTTTACTCTTGATGCTATTCCGATATCCCATTGTAGCCTGAAATCCTTGTAGATCCGGTGTGTGTAGATTCTTTCTCTATTTCCTTGGTTCTCCAGTTGTGGATTGTAGCACAGTAAATCTGATAAAATCTGATAAGTGTTGTAGTCTTTGATGTTTTGAAACTGATAGCAGCATTTGTACTCTCACTTCTTTGTGAAGACAATGTCCCAGCTGAGAAGTAGTCCTCTCTTAATGCAGTGCACTATTTATCTCGTAGCGTGTACAATCGCTTGAACCAAGTATGGTTTTGTAGATCATAATTGTTGATCATTTCTGCCCATTATTTTTTTTAAATTCTTCCTCATCTGAACAGAACATTAGGCACTTGTCAAATGTTTTGCTGAATTCAGAGTCGCTCCTCAAATTGCCATAGTGGCTCATGGCATTTTGTTTCAGACGCCAAATACAAAGTCTGGGTCTTGTGTTGGGGTACACCTATAAATAAATAAATAAAAGAAGCAACCTCAGATGAAGTTTCTCAAACATTATCTGGTAAAAAAGAATACTCATTTAAGATTAGTTAAACATCATCAGCAAAAAATGAAACCTCAATATATATAATATTGAAACATAAGTAAAAAGACAAATGTATGTGTATTATACCTCTTGTATGGCTTTTGACATAGCCTGGTACTGATCTGTGAAAATAATGATAGGCTCTATTTCTCCCATAGATTTTTTTGAATGTGTTCAGTAACCACAAAAAGGTTTCTATTGTTCATCGTTAATGAAGACACATCCAAACATGACATTCATTTTGTGATTGTTGAGGCCAACAAAAGGAGCGCGGATAAGGTTGTATTTGTTGGTTCGATATGTCATATCGAAAATAGAAAACCACCATATAGCTTGAAATTTTTAGCCATCATGGAATCCATCCAGAATAGTGCATACATTCTTCCCTCATTGTTAAGCTTTACCCTAAAAAATAAGCCTTCTTCTTTGCTATTCTGTTTTGTGAGCACATCAATCAATTTTTGTGCATCTACAACTTTTATTTGTTTCATTGTGAGTCTACTCACATAGTTGATGTGATCCCTCATGGTGTGTTCGATTAATTCTTCACCTCCAACATCGTTTACCATGTACCTGTATCCATCTGCTGGTGTCAGTCCAGCCTTTTCCATTGCTTCAATGGCTTTTCCATTTTCAAGGTCTATTTTTCTTTCACTTCTGTGTAGATATTGCCATTGAGGAAGGGTGAGTTCGTGATTGTGAGTTATAACATGCTGATGGACCTTGTTCATGCCATCCTCAGTCAGTTTGATAAAAATCTTAGCTCTGCATCCTATTATTTTTAGAAAGAATTCCTTCCTCTTTCTATTGTTATTCTCAGCTATAGGAGTTACAAAATTGTTGTTTGTTTTTCCTTCACAAGAACATGTGTAGTATCTTCCCTTCAGTTTCTTGTCGTTTATCCTGCGTGCTGTTGATTTTTGTATGCTGAAACCTCTTGCTATTTAGTGGCGCCAGTATAGGTCTTATAACTCTTCCCATGTTCTTGCTATCACACATGCCAAGTTTTTGTAGACATCAACCTCCTGTATTTCATTAGCAGGTCCTGTTTTATAAACATCAAACAGGAGCAACAGCTAACTTCAAGACCTACATGTAAACCTCAGTAGATAAAATAGGAACCTCATTATATATTATAAATAACTCAACAAAAAATAGCAATCTCATTATCATGTACAGTAAACAACATGTGAAAAAAACACTATCATAATCCTATAAACTTCCACTGCACGTGGTCCAGTTTTTGAAACATCAAACAGTTGCTACAGTGAACCTCAACATCTATATGTAAACATCAGTAGATAAAATAGGGACCTCATAATATAATATAAATAACTCAACAAAAAAACAATTTGATGATTCTGTACAGTAAACAACAGGTGAAAAAAACACAATTCACATGCTATAAACTTCACACTGCTTCAGGTCCTATTTTTTAAACATCAAACAGGAGTAACAGTGAACCTCGAGACCTATGTGTAAATCACAGTAAACAAATTAGGAACCTCATAATATATTATGAATAACTCAACAAAAAAATAGCAATCTCATGATTCTGTACAGTAGCAACAGGTAAAAAATACAATTCACATGCTATAAACTTCACACTGCTTCAGGTTCTGTTTTTGAAACATTAAACAGGAGCTATGATACGTAAATCGATACGTAAATCTCTAATACATAAAATAGGAACCTCATAACATATTATGAATAACTGAACAAAAAAACAGCAACCTCATGATCATGTAATGAAAACAACAGTAGTAAAAAAACATAATTCTCTTGATATAACTTGTCACATAATCGGGATAAACATGAACATTAGTAGGAAATATAGAAATTTCACGCTATTAGATCAATGAACATTGACTATTAATCAGGGAACATCATTCATATATTGAGCAAGGATTCTTAGTTACAACAGAATGTATTAGACTTCATTTTGTGTATTTTGAACATCATATATGAAACAATAAGCCTTAATTCTTCATCGTGATTACCAGTGATTTGGATAATCTCATTTCCTGTTTGAAGTTCTTGATTTTAATGTGTTGTCAGAGTAAGTTGTTGATTTTCGTGGTTAGGTTCATGCATTTTGTTTTTCCTGTCAATTTGATCAATTAAAACATCTTTCTATCGCATTCAAGAACAAATTAAAGATGATTTTAAAAGAAATTTGTTTACCTAGTCAAATCTTCATATTTTGAATCTTCGTTCGTGCTCATGTTTTGAATTCATCCAGATTTCGTCGAGATTGAAGGTGAAATCGTCCGGAATTCTTCCAGATTTGATGAGCTTCAGATTGAGCGAATTTCGGAAGATGAGATTAGAGATTACAGAGAAGAGATTAGAGAGAGAAAGAGAAAGCGTTGTATTTTCTTATTCTGGATATTTTCTGTTCATATTTGCACATCAATCCCTTCTTTTTCGCCCTTTTAAAATATGGCGTCGAAAAAAAATATCACGCCCAGGCCCCAATTTTTCAGCAAGATGGTTTGCCTTGGTCCCGACCTAAAGTTTAGGCTGTCTCACAGGAAACCATCTCATATAATATTACAAATCAATCAGATATGGAATTATTGCCCTTCTCCTATTACTTATTTAACTCTATTAGTTCCTCTAACAGTTAAACCAATTATAAAAATTTCCTTACTAGAACTTTTAATATATTAGTATCTTAAAATATATTAATAATTTCGTTAGCTTTGGTGAGAAGTTGCAACTTACACTAACGTATCTTAGGTTAATCCTTGTTCGAATGTTTCATTGCTTTTCATTTATTTTCAATTATCTAACAAAATTGATGAAATATTGAGATGGCCATATTTCCATCAGTCATGTAGACATGGTACTTTTTTTATAGTACTTTAATGATATTTATTTAACAATGATAATTGTAATTTTAAAAAAATTGATTATAACTAATATTTAATGTATTTTGAAAATAACATCTATTGCATAATATATTTTATCTTGTATTTAGTGTTTTAATTTTTATATTTTAATTTTAAACATAAGTTATATTGATTATTTTATGACTTATAAAAGATAAATTTTGACATAATTACTGACCTGATATAATTTTATCATCTTCTTACTTCTACTTCTACTTCTACTTCTACTTCTACTTCTACTTCTACTTCTACTTCTACTTCTACTCTCTTCTCTTCTAAGAAAAGCACAACTTGAGTTTTAAGCGAAACGAATAATTATGTAGACACCACATATTTTGTGGACATGCATTTGAGATTTTTCTAAATATTCGTTTTAGCTTTGTCTTTGCTGCTGCTGCTACTACTACTACTACCGTCTATTGAAAAAGAAAACCTCCGATATTTTATGGCTAACAACTTAGCATCCATGAATTAGTAACGTCGGAATATTTTTGTCCCAGGTTGAAGTGCGGTCTGTGGAGCCCTTATGGAATTAATGCAGGTTAGGTTGGGGAGGAAGTTTCAGTCCGATTGCGATGTTCCAATCATTTCATAGTCCTCCGTTCGTTAGTGTTTGACAAACTTTTTTACTCCTTTTTATCAAGACATATTTAACCATTAATAACTTTTGCTACATATACTAATGTCATGTAAAATTTAATATTTGAAAAATACGTATTACGAATAATCCAACGATATCTCACATGATAGTATTACTACTTATATATTACATGAAATTTATGGTCAAAATTGGCATGAGAAAACTGACTAAAAAATGTGTTAAACTTAGCTGAACGGAGGGAGTAGTATCTCTTACTCCCTCTAATCTTTAAATGTTGGCAGTTTTTTAGGACAATTTATTTATTGATATTTTTCTGTTTTGATCAATTCTAGATTATTTTTATCCGCTCAACTTACTTTTTATCTTCCCAATTCAACATTTATTACTCATTTCATTTTTTTAAAACTTTATGCCCTCTTATAAGGTGTCAATATTTGAAGATCGGAGAAAGTATTTGGCCATGATTTTTATTTTTATTTTTTAAAAAATTGTTACTTGTCCTCTTGTGATAAGATGTCAAAAATGTCATTTGTTATATTTTTGTTAGTTTAGTATTTTTAGGAGTTTAACACTACACTTTTTTTCATTGGGTTTTTTAGTGAGATAATGTGTTCATATTTAGAATTATTTTTGAAATATTGTAATTTAGGAGTTTTGATTTGATTATAATTAGATTTAGTAATATTAGATAATGTTATATTTTTCAAGGTTACTTGAAGAATAATTCGAGTAGATTACCATTTATTTTACGAGTTCTAGTTAGATATTGTATTAGATTCTTAAAACTGCCATAATTCGATTCAGTTTCCAATTGTAATTAGGGTTTTGTGGCTGGGATTACCTCTATTAATAGAGGGCTTGTACACACTTTTATACACATTATTATCAATAAAAATTCAAATTTTCAAGTTATTGCTTGCGAGCATTAATTTTCATTGTTGCCTAATCCTGCAGGTTAATTAAGTATCAATACCTATTGTGAACTAATCCTGCTGGTTAGTTAGTGAACAAAGAACCCTTTATTTGTTATTTAATTCCGCGGACTAGGTAACAAACAAAATTTTGAATTGTGAATCAATCCTGCGGGCTAGTCGGCATTACAATTCTCGAGCTGTTCAAGATCCCGAGGGCTAGTTTTGATCAGTTTGTGCAGCTATACTAGGGTTTGCAAAATCTCTAGTTTAGTCAAAGATCTAAAATTCTGCCCTTGTTAACTAATCTCGCGGGCTAGTTAGTGAACAAAAACTCTTTATTTGTGAGTTAATCATGTGGGCTAGTTAACGAGCAAAATTTTGAATTGTGAACCAATCATGCGGGCTATTTGACATTATAATTCTCGAGTTGTTCAAGATCCCGAGGCTAGTTTTGATCAGTTTGTGCTGCTATACTAGGGTTTGCGAAACCCCTCATTCCGTCAAAGATCTGAAATTCCCCAATCCAGAGTCTTCGCAAGAAAATTCATATCATTTGGTATCAAGCAAAGTGACAGTTCCTACGACCATCGTATCAGTCGGCATCAATTGGTATCATAGGACGATATCAGTAGGTACCTTCATATATGTATTTTATTTTTGACTAAAAAAACAAAGCATGATTCTGCCGCCGCCGCTTTAGTCAATT
>JAULKM010166651.1:0-15999 GCA_032355605.1 Rubia tinctorum | reverse complement strand
ATATTCTCAAACAACCCATTACATAAATGAAGCAAACCACAACATTCATAGCACAATAAATACTTCACAAGAAATGCCCATGAAAGAGAGAAAATAGAGTCTTACTACATGTGTTTGGAAGCTTTAAACAATTGCTCCCAAGTGATAAGTTTAGCTAACACACATCATACTAACATTCATTTACAAATTCATATACAAACAAAGAGAGAAATGAAGAACTAGGGTTTAAAATGGAGGATTTTCGGTCAAGTGAAAGTTGGGGAATGAAGATAAGGAGGGAGACATTTATAGTACAAGTGGGTGAGAAGAATAGTCAAGTTTTGAGTTCAGGGCGCATGGGCGTGCGCTGGCCGCTCGTTGGCCGAGCGGTTGCTGGGCGCTCGGGTGTTGAGACACGGGCTCTTGGGCGCTGGCACGCGGAAAGATGTGTGGGCACGCGTCAATGCACGGGCGGGTGCACAGGATGCTGCATAGGCGGGCGTGCGGGGTGCTGAGCGGGCTCTCAGAGATGCGTGGGCGCTCATGCGCTGGGATGAAGTGGCCAAGCAAAGGCCACGCGGTGACATGGTGCGAGCGCGTGGGCGCTCTGCTGGCCGTTCAATTTCCTATAGGGGGCTTGTTTTCCTCGTGGTTTAGTGCGCATGGCCTTGTGGGTGAATGTCCGGGCCGCGCGCCTGGCCTTCTTCACTCGGCCGGTCGGCCAGCCGGTCTTTGGTTGGTCGCCACGGGTGTCTTTATTTGATCCGATTTGGAAGTTCTTATAGTCGAAGTGCTCGAGAAGACAAATCCAATGGTCCCACCCTCATAGGTTGGTTCTTGGATTTTCCTAGAACTTGGTTCAAAATTCTGGATCACAATTCCTCCTCTTCTTTGTCTTCCTTCTCCGATCCTTTTATCTTCTACCACGTTTTGACTCGTGACCTTCAATCTTCTACCATCCTTGCGAATGGCCTTCAATACAGTACTCCAAAGTGCTTACGAGCAATCTACAAATTAAGCTTACAAACAGGAATCTATATGCTCGTAAGGACCAAAAATCCATTAGACTCAACTAGGTTGCAAAATGAAGGATTTAGATACAAAAACCGAAAACGGTCATCTAAACCCCTTATGATGTAAACCTACATAAATCTAGCAATCTTCCAATGAAAATATAACAAAAGAGATGTTAAATGCTTTATAAAACACATGCATTTGACGTCTCATCATAGAGCGACGAGATGATGAAGGTAGGGCTACAAGTATGTCCTTGTATTCAACACTCACTTGTTCAAGCTGATGCAGACATGAGTAAAGACAATTACACTCAGCACAAAGCTCTTCATTCTCACTACGAAGCTCAGTGTTTATAGAAAATTGTTCATGAAATATACTTCGCCACCCGGCCGCAGAAGAGGAGAGATGATCACACTCATTCTACTTTTTCTTCAAAATATTTAGTATCTCGTCAATGTGAGAACATTGTTTATCTATGATCAGGGTCTTCATGATGAGCCTCTCTAGCCATGCTAAAAGAAAATATTTAGCATTGTCCTGCTGACGAAGCATTATGACCATTCTCAGTTGTTGGCGCTGAATAAGGTTGTTCGGTTCAACACAAAACTCCTTCAGTTTGGGGACAAAGTCTTGAGTATTCTTTAAAGTCTTCGTCCATCTAACTTCAAGATCATGGATGCCAAGTAAAATATACTTTAGGCGAATACCCAAACACACTGCCCACTCATAAATACGGGGAGGAAGATGGAGCGAACGTATACACACTCTAACAAATTAAAGATAAACCAAGCTATGAACTATATCCTTGTCAAGAGATTCAATGTTGTAGACCTCAGGTACGAACTTGCTATAAGGGCTGGATGAATGAAGGGTTGGAGAAGATGAGGAAGAAGGAAGTTTCCATCCAAGGCATAATAAGATGGACTCTAGATTGGATAAGCGGTTAGTAGAAATAAGCTCTAAATATTCCTTGGATAAGGACTGACTAGCTTCGCCCAGCTCAATAGGACAGAATGAAGGGAAGACATATACCCAGGACAATTAGAAAAAAGAACATTAGACCCCAAATAGCCGAGATGTTTCAAAAACTTTTGGTCAACCAAAATTCCATAGCCATGCATATGAATAATTTCGATGAGAAATTACAAAATTACAAGTGCGATGCAAAAGTTAATAATCATACTAATATAAATAGTACAAACATACAACAAAATATCAATCAATTACAAATAAAAATCAATAATTCTAAGATCCACTAACATTAAAAGATGAAACAAGTGAAGTTTAGACAATGGCAGTAGAATCCCCCTTGTTCACATTTTGAGCAGGGGCCTCAATGCTGACGTTGGCTTCAGAATTTGTGCGAACTTCAACATTAACATTCACACCAGAATAAAAAATACGCTCAGAAGGCTGGGAACTGAAAGGGAGATCCTTGATGTAATTAACCTCGCACTTATTCAATTCATCCATAGATAGAAGACGGGGGAGACTGGCGGGGTGACATAGTAGATTATAAGGGTGACCACCATCAGAGATGCTACAAAGGAACCCTTCATTCAGATTAGCCTTTTGCTACTCGAGCACCTTCTCAGCCTTAGCCAGTTCAGGAAAATATTGGACCTTCACGGTGGGGTTCAAACTCTGTAGCGCAGCCATAGCCTTAACATACCCAACCTTACGAGCATATGTGGAGATTTCTTCAAATAAATTATAAAAGGACTTCATCTTCACCGGCCAGTCAACAAAGACCTAAGGGTACAAAGCGAAGCAGGATCGTTACACTATATCTCCTCCAACTCGAATCGCAACCTATCAGCTTCTTTCTCAGCAGCCAGAGCACGAGGCTCAGCTAATTGCGTAATTTTTTCTGCAGCTTCAATAGAGGCATTCAAAGTAGTGCACTTCGCCTCAGCTGTCTGCCATTTCTCCAGCAGTGAACCGTCTCCTTTAGAAAACTCGACAACTCACTTGCTGATAAGCTGAAGACTCTCATCAATCTAATTTATGAAAATATGCAAGAAAGTATAGAGGTTAGATATCACAATAAATAAGTACAAATTAAAGCACACATAAAACCTTAAATAAATAAATATATATATATATATATAAACATACCACAACCATTGTCTCATGAAGAGAAAGTTCAGATAAGGTAGCAGGAATTGTTTCTTCCACCATCAAGTCATGGATTCGTAGTAGGGGTCTTCTTTTCAGAACGTCCGAAGTGTGTGAGGATCCAGTCATTGCTTCTTTGTGCTTTCTTCTACAAGAAGTATCACGAGTATCGTGTCAAACGATCCCCCTACCCTCTATAGTGTTAGCCTTAAAAGTTTGCAGCTGGGAGCCAGCTTCAGTAGCCTTGTCTAAAGAGACAATAGTTGAAGTGTTTCCAGGATTTTGAACAACCATATCTTCGGGTTATTCATCTTCATCATCAGAGAAAAAATCTTTCTCAACAGAATGCTTAGATAAATCCATATCTGCAATTTGACCAATAAAGTCAAACGAGCACAAGGAGATAACAGGACAATGCAAACATTAGGAGATAAATAAATAGGACAAAATGAAACAACAAAATAGTGACAAGCAAACACCTTTGCTCACAGTATTAGCATTGCGAAGAAACATCAAATGTTCACTGAGTTTCAAAACAATCTTGGACTCAGTATTAAGGAGAGCCCCATCCTTAGGAAGTTTTGATTTTGCAACATTGAAGTTCCAAACTAGAAAAGATTGTTGGTTCTCATAACTAGGTTTTAGAAAGAAAAACATTTTACGCCATACCCCATAGTTATTAGGCAATCCACCAACAAACTCAACTGATGGAATGGCTGAGTAAAGGGTAAATTCATCATACAAGTTCTTCACCTTGCGAAGGTGGTAAATGCTAGAAAATAGGTCGATGGAAAAAGGAACTTAAGCCGCTTCCAACACATGGTAGAAAACAACAAATATTAAAACAGCTTTAAGATAAAGGTGAGATAATGTGACTCGATAATGGGAGAGTAAGTCTTGGACATGTGAAGGAAAGGGAAAAACTAGCCCAAAGTTAAGATATCCTAAATAACAGGAGATAAAGCCACAGGGTGGAGTGCGAACACTTTCAGAAGCCTCAGGGGCCCTAAGTTCATAAGAAGATAAAAAAAGGATAAGTATCCTTAAGATTTTCTAAGTAGTTATTAAAAAGAATACAACTAACGACAAAAGAGTCGATGGGATGTTCGGAATCCTCCCCGAAATTGACATAGTCAACTGGAACATCTCTTACGGAAGGTTTGGTATTATTAGAGGCAGACATTGAAGAAGTAAAAATCCTAAGATTCAAAGGAAAACTATCAATCAGAAGTTACAAAAGCATCAAATAATGAGTTATATTTTGGCAACAAATAGAGGAAGAAACACAAAACGCGCACCAGAAAACACAAGAGAAAAAGAAAGTCAATCGGAAAATCCCTAGACTAATGTTCAAAAATAAATTTAAGGTAAAAGAAACGATGCACAAATACATAAGTATCGCCCTACACAAAATTGGGAAAGAGAAAACTTACGATTTGATGCGGAGCGATGAAGAACAGGGTAATATAATAAAGAGGAGGAAGACGAATAATACAAATGGGTTAGCAGGTTAAGTTTGACAATTAAAAAAGGAAAGATAATTCAAAATGGAAAAGGAAAGTAAGGATTGACGTCAGTCAAAAAGTAACTTAACTTTTAGAAATACAAGACACCGACGGAAAATAGACCCAAGAAATACACTAAATAATGACATAATTAAACCACGAAAATAGAAAAATTTATAGATATGGCAGATAAAGAGAAAAAATTGAATTTCTAATTCAAACTCCAAAATAAAAAAACAAGCAGCAACACACTGGTAGCCAAGAAGCAAGCAACACTTCGCAAAGGCAATATTGGCAAACATGTTATTGCAGCTTCAAGACTTCGTGAAACAACAGTTCGCAAATATAATACAGAAATAAAAAGTCATCGCTTCGTATTTGTTAGTCATCATGGCTAGGGGGGCTTATGGTGTATACCCAGCCCAACTAAAGACTGTTGACTTATAAAGCCAGCACAATCTTGATTCACAAACAACCAAAACCATTAAACCCAAAAGTCTAAGTCAACAGCGAGCCGAAAAAAAAGAATAAGGTGATTGTGGATTTAATTATAAAATGATAAATGAGGCACATAAACACGACTCGGAAAGATAATAATCACGACGCAACCCACGATCCCAAAATCGAACAATGTGGAACCATAACCACAAGAGGCTATAAATACAGGAAGAGCAACACTGGCTCAGGTAAGTAAGGCGAAACTGAAAATTCTAGTTCTCTCATGAAAATACTGACTTGAACGTCGGAGTGTTTTCCCTGGACTTACTTCCGGGATTTATCTTACAGGAAGAGATACATTACGGTGAAGGACAAGCATCTTACTTGATAGGATTACCACATCAATAATGTTAATTATAAGAAGTAGTATTTTACTTAAGTTTTTGGAAAGTAGACTATAGCCCTAATGTCCGACTTCGCTAGTGTTTTGCATTGAACGAAAATATAATCAAAGACTCATCAACGTTGCTAATTCTGCAATTTCCAGCGGGAACCAAAAATTTCAGCCAAAATTCAAAATAAAATTTCCCCCAACCCTTTTTCAAGTCCACATTATTCTACACTAAAACCCATTTTACATCTCCACCACAAATACTACAAACCCAACTCTAAAACATCCTATCCATTCACAACATTTCAACAATAAAAGGTTCAATAAAATGGATCCCTTCAAACAACAACATGTATCCAAGGAAGGAGCATCTATGGGTTCAAATTAATTGAGATAGTTTATCATACACTCTATGTTCATTTAGCAAATTTGTTACCAAACATTGTATATGTTTTTTACCCAATTCATTATAGATTGAACTTTTTCATTGAGTATGATGATTGTGTTACATTTTATATACTGTATGTTTTTTTTCCAATATATTTTTATTTTTGTAGAGAGTTAGACAGAAAATGTTACATTCGGATGAACACCGTATGAATATGCGACGTCGGTCATATTAAACCGCTCCATTCGATATGTTGCCAAACTTTAAGCGATGTCGAATATGTAAAGATAGTGTTGAGATATCTATGAATATCCAAAGTCGTTCTTCACTCGGTCTATGCGAAATCATCTTCTTCTACGTGCAACGTGACCTATAGGCAGATCAGTTATTCGTTTGATATTGAGATTAATGTTGTCTACGTATGACTATATTATGTGCATTTCTTGCTACTGCCCAATTGTAAAATACCTTTTGTTTTCTTGTGTATGGGTTTTAATAGGAATAAAGAGAGATATTGATGGACTTTCCGCATGTAGCTAGATGGACAGACTTGTCATTTCCATAGTCGCTCTGACAGTCTTAATGTCGTACAACATATAAAATAGAGGTTCAAAATAATTAATCTTTAAATGTCTTATCAACCTTATGTTTTTCTCTATATTTCAACATGTATTTGTAATATATGTTGTAGTTTTGTTGGATTTAACATGTCAATGTTTCCTACATTCATTGAACAACAATTGATTGTTGTATGATGTTAAACTATTTCACAATTAATCGCATATTAAATAATATGTAACCGTTATCAAAGGATGATTTTTTGTGCCCACGATTATTGAATAACATGATATTATAAGAGGAATGATGACCTTCTACAAAATGATGATGAAAAATTAACTCACGAGCAACCTACTTGTAAGATCACAAAGGTGAATCTAGGTTCTCGTGAATACAAAGTGTCAATTAGCTTCAATTAAGTCTACAAAACATGGAATTTAGACAAGAAAACCAATAATGGTCGTCTAAACCCTTTGTCGTGTAAGTCTAACTAAAACAAGCAACCAACCAAAGAAAACTTGATAATAAGTTTGTCGAATACATTGGTGAATGTATGCATAAAGGTGCACATCAATCCCCCCAACACTTAAACCTTTACTCGTACTCGTCCTCGAGTAAACAAAAATGAGAAAATTTCCAAGAGGAATTTAGCATGAAAAGATAAGTTAACCAATACATTCAAATTATTCCTAAGTTACCCTAGTTCCCCCAAAGATTGTAAGAATCTCACAACTCTCACTCTTCTGAAAGATGCTAAAGTAACCTATCCACCAAAAATACATAAAAGAAAAAGTGGAAAAAAGGAAAAGTAGAATGATAAGTGCTAAACTAGCACTACCACAAAAAAAACCCTTTAGTACCGGTTTTTAGCACCGGTTTTTGAAAACTGGTGCCCAAATAAAATTAGCACCAGTTTTTTGAAATTAAAACTGGTTTTTTAAAATTAACACCAGCTTTTTAAAAATCGATGTAAATTAACACCGGTTTTGGCACTGATTTTTCAAAAAAAATGTTGTTTATTTAACACCGATTTTCAAAAAAACGGTGCCAAACCGGTGTTAAAATTTTTGAAAATTCAATCTTCCCGACAATTTTTTTTAAAAAAATTGAACTCTTTTTTAAACATGGGTTGCGTGCAGTTGCGTGCAGTTGCGCGCAGCCGCTCTTATCAAAACTTTTATAAAAAATTAATATTTCCACCAAAAATTTGAAGAAAATTTCAAAAAATTCACCAAGAATTTATTTTTTTTGAAAATTTTCATGGGTTGGGCGCATTTGCGCGCAGCCGCTCTAAGTTAGAATGTTAAAAAATATTTAGCACCGATTTTCTAAAAACTAGTGCAAAAACCTGTGTTAAATATTTTAAAATTTCAATCTTCCTGCCAAAATTTCCAAAAAAATCACCAAAAAGTTTTTAAAACTTTTGCCAAAAATATCATGAGATTGGCGCAACTGCACGCGGATGTTTTAAGCTAAATTTTTTTTTCTAGACTTTCAAAAACGTTCACTTCTATTGTGGACTTTAACTAAAACTCGGTTGAATTAAATTAATCAACGATCAACCTTTATTAACCTAATATAAATAAGAATATAAATTTTTGAATAACAAAAATCATGTATTTTGAACCAATTGATAATGGGGAAATACAATTTTGGGCCACGGTGTAATTTTCCAAAATTGTGTACAAGTAATTAATTTTGACTTTCGAGACCCTTCCATTCAACCATACATGCCCAAATCGCAAAGTTGCAATCGTATATTATTTAATTGAATTTTGGAGTTGCCAATTTCGTGATTCGACAATTTCAAATTTCTTGGAAGGTCCTAAGTGCAAAAAGTAAAAACTTTACACGTAACTCCAAATTGAAATCCTCTCGAACGTGTTGCTTCCATATACACCCCCATTTTATTTTCCAAATCTGTAACGGAATATTTATCATCGATCAAGCACAAGAACATATATGTAATCCGTTCCGATTTTTCTTTCTTACATCTATGTAATCAACTCTAAGTTACTCTAGAATATCTACCAGCGCTTTCCAACTTTTCACCAAACAATAATATTATTTATTATTTTTATATTAAGGTAAGAACAACAAAAATGATGTAGTTTGGAGCAATGGATACCGGGGAAACACAATTTTGGGTCACAGTATAATATTTCAAAATTGTGTACAAGTAATCATTGTTGACTTTCGAGGGTCTTTCGTTCACTCATACATGCCCAAATCGCAAAGTCACAATATAATATTATTCAATTGCATTTTGGTGTCACCTTTTTCGTGATTCGATAACTCTAAATTTCTTGGAGGGGTCTAAGTGGTAAAAGTAAAAAAAATTCTCGCAACTTCAAATTGAAATCCGCTCGAACGTGATGCTTCCCTTTACACCCCATTTTATTTTCCAAGTCCGTAACGGAATATTTATCATTGACCAGGCACAAGAACATATTCGCAATTCTTTTTTATTTTCCTTTCTTACTTCTAAGTAAACAACTCTAAATTACTCTAAAACATATACTAGCGCTTTCCAACACTTTACCCCAAAAATTATTTATTTTCCATTTTATATTTATGCATAAATAAAAATAATTGTGTATTTCAGATAGAATTATATTGTCATAACGAAATTTTAGGCAATAGTGTAATTTTCCATAAACATGTTGGAGGAGCTTCCGCTGTTGCGGTGTTAGAAAATCTTAGAGATTTTAACGTAGTAGTACTCTCGGGAATGTGAGTAAATCCAAAAAAATAAATTTATGTAGTAATAGGTCACAACATTTGGGACATTGTAGCAGCTATTTTTAAAAATAAAATATTGCTGCTACGGTGTTAGTAAATCTCAAACCTGTTAAATTAGTAATCCTCTCGGCCATATATTTAAATCGTAAAAAAAGAATTTAGATAGTAATATGTCACAACCTTATGAACATTGTAGCAGCTCTTTTGTGAGACAAATAATAGTTGCTACGGTGTTGAATCTCCACCGTCTCAAAAATTGAATCTTCACCATTAAAATATCTTATATAAATACTAAACCCTATTCCAATCTCCCAAAAATTTCCACCGTCTCCTTCATTTTCTATTCGCACCTCACTTCGCCACCATTACTCCTCTGTCGTGCCGCATCCACCTCCCTTGCCGCCGTTGGAGAAGCTCTCTATCGCCATAGAGGTCTCTCTATTTTCGGTTGTCTCGTGAAGATTTGCACTTCCATCGTCACCTCTGTCGTTCGCCGGGAAGCTCTGTTGCTCGCTCGCCTCCGTTCGCCCACCTCCGTCTCCGCCGATTAGATAAAAGGCAGTCTTGTGCCGCGCGAAAGTGGAGCTACCATTGCCTGTAGACCTAAAGCATGCCTTGCTACTGTTTGCTAGATTTATGAGTTTGTTTGTACCCTTTCCCTTATTATCTTTTACTTGTTTAATGATTTCTTGATCTTAACCTCCAACCTAACAGAGAAGATGAGTATGAACGCATAGAATCTGCAGGAGGCAAGGTCAATGATTGGGGCGGATACCGTGTTTTTGATGTGCTCAAGTTGTTGAGGTCCATTGGTAAGATTCTTTTTCTCCTTTTTTTATTTCTACTTTTTGAGAAGACCCTCTGTTGATTTGCTTCCATTTTTTCCTTTTATTTTCTGCTCATTAATAGATTGGTTGCAAAAATTGGCCTTTAGAGTGGTTAGTCTTTGTTTTTGAGATAGAGACTTGTGGAAGGGCAGTCTTGTGCAATTTTTCATGTTCTTTGGCTATTGATTCTTAAACTTGAGAGATGCTCCTTAACTGCTATTATGAGCTAGAAGCTATTGGCTTTGTTTTAGATGTAAAATTTGAGTAGTTCCTAGATTGTATTACGCTTGCTGATTCGATTGTGATGGATGGGGATGATTTAGCATGGTTTATTTTCTGGATATGGCTTGCATATGTGCGGCTTAGCTAGCAGAATTTTATATGTTTTAGTTTTTCCTACATTATTAATGAAGATAAAGTTCTGAGCTTTGGTGTAATGGATATGGCTGTAGAATTTTGTACTGTTATCCTCAATTGCATTGCCTTAGAAACCTGGAAACTAAGTTCTTATTCTGGAATACTTTTAGGGAGTTTAGGATGATCATTCAGTACTTTCAAAGTTGTGTTACTTTTCAATTTTTCAACTTGTAAGGGAATTTTTTTTATTATTCTTGTTGTAATGGTTATTTATTGTAGCTAGGGCTGGGAACATAAAGTAGACAAGGAATAGCTCGCATGAGTTTGTTTGGTGGTCTAGAATTCTTGAACTTGAAGTAACTGGTAACTCAGAATTTCGGTGCCTAGGAGTTAAGAGTCCCAGGGATGAAAGTTTTAGGTATTTCAGGATTATCTTTCATATAAAGGTTACTATACATTTTATAATTCTTCTTCTCTAGAAACAGGAAGTTTGTTTCTTGAGGGATCACTATCAGTTGTTGTACTCTTGTTTCCCTCTTGTTCCTAACTTAGTATCCTTCAAAAGCTAGATCTAAAATGTGAAGAAAAAAAGATTGTGTTTTAAAAGTGCAATATTTTTTTCATGAAGTGTCTATTTGGGGATAATTGCCGTTAGGATTCAATGGAAATGTATCTCATTATTTTATTTGTTTTTGTTACTCATAAAGCTTAATTTAGAGCTGGAAAGTACTCTAATATGACTAAGTGTGATGTTAAAGTTAAAAAGTGTACATGTCGTAATTGTATGTACACTTATAAGATTGTGATATTCCTTTTTCCGACCTGCGAATGCTTTCTGAAAGCTGGTTTTTTCATTATTTTTTGTATTGAAGGGGTTCTTATTGCCAGCTAATAATGAATTGTTCTTGGCTAGAAACTGCTTTACCCGAGTAGTAGCTACATGATTGGATTACTGTGAGCAGTCGTATGTGTAAGCCATGTTATAGAGGTCTTCATGATCATCCATTACTAGAATGCTTTGATGCTTCTGATGACTCAACTATTCAATGTTTGGATTCATGTGTGATTTAAATGATTGGGTACAAATATGTGATTATTGTGTTTACATAAGTGTTTGTAACGAGAAAAGGACAATATTTTTTTATTGAAATTAACTATGTTTTCTATTAGACAAGCTTTAGTGATCTCATTGTTTCAAGTTGTTTCATGAAGCTTAAGTGTAGGTTGAAATCATCTGCTGCCGGGGGGATCCCAAAAAACCCCTTTCATTGTTTCAAGTTATTTCATGACGCCCAACTATAAGTTTTTTCTGGGTGTCAGATCTCTTACTCCTCCATAGCCACTTCTTGTTTCTTACCGGTTCCAATCAGCATTTCAATATGGTCGTGCTATTCTGAGGAGTGATGAACTTCTCTTCTTTTTCTATTCTTTTTTTTCTTCAAAATGACCATCTTCTTCAGGTACATATGTACAACCCTTGTATATTTGTATAAATGCACCATTAGCTGATATTTATCACTTTTGCATATTCTTCAGGTTAAAAATTAATGTGTCCTTATTGTTGAATTCGGCATAAATTGATTGTGTGAGCATTATCTCCATAATCATTGGTATTTTCTTGTTCATTCTTCAACTTAATATGAACGTTGTTATTGAAGACATAAAGCATGGCTGCAATGTGCTTCTACTTAATGAAGAAGATTACTTTGAGAAGAGTATTAAGATTCTCTTTGGGGATGAGATGGCTTTTTTTGTGTATCAAACAAGCGTCGTGACTCTTCTATTTTGGGAAAGTCTCATAGATTATAAATTTTGTATCATACATTTTTTGTTTTATTTTTATATTATAAATTTTGTGAAGTAAATATAATTATTAATGCAGTTGCACGTAGGTCATTTTTCCCTTTCTTTGAACGCAGTTGCACGTAGGTTCTCACAGAGGAAAGGTTTTTTTTTTTGAAACTGATGCTAAATTGATCCAACAAAAACTGATGCTAAATTAACACCGTTTCCAAAAATTGGTGCAAACAAAAAAAAATCCATTGCTAAATTTAGAACCGTTTTTAAAAAACCGGTGAAACCGTTTCGCCCCCTACTTGGGCACCAATTTTTTAGATCCCAAAAAACCGATGATAACTTTCAGAAAAATCAATGCTAGAGGGTCATTCCTGTGATACTGTAGCTTACTCCACTGAAGAAACCGTCGAAGAAAATCCAAGAGATGTTGATGAAGAAACCACCAAAGATTGCCAAAAGATGTTCAAATTCTATTTCCAATTTCTCTCAATTTCTCTCATTTTGCCTAGGAGCCCTTTCGGGTTTTCATCCTAGCATTCACAAATGTTGAGCTCACCTCTCACCTTTTTCCACACGACTTCTCATTTTTGCCTACGTTTTCCAACCTAGAAGGGCCTAGCCTCTCATTTTTACCTAGGTCTTTTAACCTATCCATGCTTTCTTCCCATTTTTGCCTAAGCTGCCCTTTCGGGTTTCCAACTTAGTCGGGTATATTTTTTATATTTTTATTTTTTGTATAGCATAAAATGCCCCAGACGTAGGATCCATTCTATATAAATATCATGGAAAACAAAAAATTACACCACCAAAAGGTTCTATCCCAAAACATTCCCATAAAACCAACTACGACAGGGTGCTCTCACACCTAAAAACAAACAAATAACCAAAAGTTCTCAAATCCTAATGAGGGAAAGAACCAAAAACAAGGAAAAAGTAGCCATCAAAACAATCAGTATTGGCTAGAACATAAACAGAGGAAATGCCACCATGAAGATGTTCCAATCCCTCCCTCACACTTAGTTCATGCATTAACCCCAATGCATGTTACCAAGGTGAGAGGAAAAGTTGGAAACACCAAAGGATGCGCAATGTTATCTCTGAGGTTTGGCTTCTTGCCTCTACCTATACATATCCTTATGGTCGAAGCCATCTCCTATGCCTGATGTCCTCAGCAGGTCAGTGATCTCCCTCATACCAACCTGTAGAGTCTCAATATCTTCCTCGAGGTGGTGAAGGTTGTCGTCGACTCGATTGAACCTCTTGGTAGTGTCTCACTCATGATAGTCCAGCTGGGCGCCGAGCCGTTATATATGATGTCCAACTCCGAAGATGGCATCGCCCCGTGACTGCATCCATTCTGGCTCCTATCCCTGTGGCTAAATCCACAAATGGTATGAAGACGCTAACTGGAAACCCTTCGGGTCATGCTCCCGCAATGGGCTACATGGAGGATACTACCATGAATTCATCTCGAGCTAAAAGTTAATAGATACACTGTGGTGATGTGACTCAGAAATGGAAGGGGCTCTATGGCCACTATGCCTGCTAGACTCTTAAAAATTATCAAAGTGGTAGGAGACATTGTGCCTGCAAGAATCACCACCCCTGAGCCCTGTAGAATGGTAAGATTCATCCTGAATGTGAATAAGGCTCTAGTACAGTGCCAATTCTCCAAATACCTGCTCAACTGGGAGATGTGGCACTGGGAGTTGCTCAAATATCGACGGATGCACCAACTGTGGAAATAGAGGGTGGCACAAACTGCTAAAAATCTTGAGCCAGATGAGCGAACTGATGGTCGGTGGGGAAAGGCTGCGTTGGCCGCTCCGGAACCTGGTCATCCTCCTCCTGCTCGTCATCCTCAATAAATACACGCAATACCACTCGGGAGTCCTCATCATGCTCTATAATCAAGTCCTATATCAAGAGGGTTTTGGCCATTGTCGTCCTATTCTCCTTGGAAGCCCTATGAAATGATGGCCCTTGTACAGGCAATGGATGGTGTCATCCTCTACCTTGATCATATATGTCTCCTTAATAATTTAAAGAGTAAGATTGTAGGAAGCATTCGGGTTTGCCATCATATCACTACTTATCAGAAAATCAAAATGCTTTACCAAGAGTGATATCATCCCCTCGATAGCTATCTTCCCTATCTGGTTCCTAGAGAGATCGATGCAGTGGCCAATGAACTCGTCCACCAAATCAAAACAACTTCTCCCAGTGCAGAGGGACCACAAGATCCTACAGTCTCTATCAGTGCAAGTTTTTGCCTCTGCATGGAAATCTATCACCACACTCTGAAGCAACACCACATATCTCCTCGCCGGGTGGACTATTTCAGTATTCTTGCTCTCCCTCCCCCGCGATCATCGGGTGACGGAGGGCCAGAATATACGCACATCAAAAGACAATATTTTTCTCTTGGATGGGGTGTTCGACAAGATTATTCCACCGCTTTTGGTGCTCCTGGTCAAATGTAATCAGCCTCATGAAAGGTACACTAGCTTCCCCTCTCTGTCTACAAGGGATGATGATTTATATAATAACATGCAACACCAACAATAATCACCAATATAAAAGTAAAATTCCTACCAAATACCCCCACAAGAATTCAACAACCACACTAATAACCCCAAACTTCAAGCATGCAAATATCCAAGAAATTCAAGAACTTCGATTCTTCCAACTCATCCAAAATTGGCCAAATACCTCAAGGTGATTATTGGGCCAAAATTCTTTCTTGAGTCCTCCTAGATCTACTTGAAGCAAACTCCAATATCCTGAATGGACCAAAAATTGAGTTTTTGGGAGGAAACTCCAAATCTGGCCAAATTGGATTTTTTATTTTCTCGGTAGAACATAGATTTTTCTGGGAAAAGTGATCAATGGGTTATATTTGGCTCAAAAAGATAGATTTTGATATAAATTTGAGGTAAATCGGAGGAGAATTGAGAAAGTTGTGGCAGAATTAGTTTTAAGGTGGAAGAAGGGAGAGAGTTTGATTGAGAGGAAGAGGAGAAGTGAGGGAGGAAGGCTGAAATGAGGGGTATATGTAGGTTTCGGGAGAGGTTTAATTGGGTAGGTTGGGTAGGATACATGGATCCCAAGGCAAGATCCGTACTAACATGTGGCGGTCCGTGCCAGCATGTGGGGAGCCCGTGGCGGGCGTGTGCTAGCTTGTGCTAGCTCGTGTAAATCCCATGTTGGAGTGTGGAAGCTCCATGTTGGCACAGTTCTGTATTGTGCTGGCTCGCAGAGACCTTGTATCGGCAAATGGTGGCCTCGTGCTGCTGCACTAGATGCCTCGTGCCTCATGATCAGCCTCGTGCTGATGCGGCCTGTCACTAGTCGTGCTGTGACACATCCATGGCAGCCGATTTTAGCACGAGACTTTCTTGAATTGTTTTATGCATGTGTAGCACTATTGTGCACATTTATGCATGTGTTAGCTAATGCATTTGACACATTTATTATTATCTTTTGTTTGGTTGATTGCTAGTTTTAGTAAGGTTTACACGACAAAGGGTTTAGACGGTCACTTTTGGATTTCTTGTCTAAATCCCGAGTTTTGTAGACTTAATTAAAGCTAATGGACACTTCATATTCATGGGCACCTAGATCTTCCTTTTTGATCTCATTAGTAGGTTGCTCGTGAGTTATTTTTCATTATCTTTTTGTGGACGGCCATCTGTGAGGGTTAGGGATGATCATGGGTCGGGTCTGGGTAGGGTCTAATAAGACCCAGACCCGACCCTAAGAAAATTTAGTTAGACCCAGACCCGACCCGGACTCGTAGGGTCTAAAAATTTTAGACCCGTACCCAGACCCAATGGGTCTAAACGGGTCTTGGGTCCAAAACGGGTCCTAAATGGGTCTAAT
>JAULKM010166633.1:0-16001 GCA_032355605.1 Rubia tinctorum | reverse complement strand
GTACTAACTTGAAGGAAAACATTGAGGATTTGAGCATTCTTGAAGAGGTGGTTTCGAGCACTCCTCCTCTATCCTTAGAGGAGCCTAAGAAACTGGATTTCCTCCTATCACTTGTGAAATCCCCGATTATTGAGCTTAAAACTTTTCCAAGTGACCTTAAGTATGCATATCTTGGGGAAGGGTAGACACTACCAGTCATCATTTCAAGTAAGCCCACCAAAGAGCAAGAGGAGAAGTTAATGGTGGTGTTGCGGGAAAATAAGAAAGCAACTGGGTGGGCTATTTTCGACGTCAAGGGGATAAGTCTATCCACTTGCATGCACCGAATCTTGTTGGAAGATGATGCAAAGCCCGTGCGACAACCCCAACATCGCTTGAATTCACCTATGATGGAGGTGGTGAAGGCGGAGATCCTCAAATTGCTTTAAGCGGGGATGATTTAACCTATTTCATAAAGTAAATGGGCGAGCCCAACTCAAGTGGTACCAAAGAAGAGTGGGGTGACGGTAGTTGAGAATGACAAGGGTGAAATGGTGCCCACTTGTACCCAAAATGGGTGGCGTGTTTGCATTGACTACCAAATGCTAAATGTGGTAACCCGGAAGGATCACTTCCCATTACCGTTCATTGATCAAATTCCCGAGAGGCTTGCAAGTCATCCATTATGTTTCTTCTTGGATGGATACTTGGGTTATTTTCAAGTGGTCATTGCCCCGAAGGACCATGAGAAAAAAACTTTCACGTGTCTCTTTGGTACGTTTGCTTACTGGCATATAACTTTTAGGTTATGTAACACCCTCGCCAATTTCCAAAGGTGTATGGTAAGCATTTTCTCAATTTTTTTTGAAAATTTTGTTGAAATATTCATGGATAACTTTACCATTCATGGCAAATTTTAACAATTATTTAGAAAATTTAGCACAAGTGGTTAAGCATTGTATTGATACTAATCTTGTGTTAAATTCTGATAAAATGCCATTTCATGGTAGAACAAGGCATTATCTGAGGCCATGTCATCTCCTCTAAGGGTATTGAGGTAGACAAGGCAAAGATGGACACGATTCAAACTTTGCCTTATCCTGCTAATGTGTGCGAAGTGCGTTCTTTATTGGTCATGCGGAATTTTATAGCCAGTTCATAAAAGTCCTTTCTGTAAGTTGTTGCAAAAAAGAGATGGAATGTGTGGTGGACGATGGTTTTAAAGAGGCCTTCAATTCATTCAAGGAAATGTTAGTTTCGGCCCCTATCATTCAACCCCCGGATTGGTCCATGTTTTTCGAGATCATGTGCCATGCTAATGACTATGTCGTCGAAGAAGTGCTTGGTCAAAGGGTGGTGAGAGTGATTCACACCATCTACTATGCATCCATGACTCTCAATGAGGCCTAAAGGAACTACTCCACCATGGAAAAAGAATTGCTAGCAGTGGTATTTTCCTTAGAAAAATTTTGATCTTATTTTCTTAGCACCAAAGTTATTGTGTACACTGACCATGCACCGCTTCGTCACTTGATGACAAAGAAAGAGGCCAAGCTGAGATTTTGATTAGATAGATTTTGCTTTTGAGCGAGTTTGATGCGGAGGTAATATACAAGAAGGGTGCGGAGAACCTCGTAGCCAATCATTTGAGTCGACTGGTTCTGTGCCAAAAAGTTGAGGTAAAAGTGACAATGACTGAGAAAATATGGGAAGAGTTCCCCGATGAACAATTATTCGCAATCGGGGACCTCCAACCGTGGTATGCTGACATTGTCAAATTCCTAGTCTCAGGTAAATTTCCTCTCCTTTTGTCTAAAGCTCAAATAAATAAGCTAAGAAGTGATGCAAAGTATTATGTGTGGGGTGATCTCTTTTTGTGGAAACATTGTGTAGATTAAGTTGTCAGGAGATGTATCCCTGATAATGAAGTGCATTCAATTCCTTCTTTTTGTCATTCATATGCACGTGGAGGTCATTTTGGAGCCAAAAAGACAGCTAGAAAAGTCCCGAAGAGTGATTTTTATTGGCCTACATAGAATAAACATGCATATATTTTTTCCAAAGCTTGTGATAAATGAAAAATTGTAGGAAATATTTTTATTAGAAATGAGATGCCTCAAAAAGCTATGATATTTTTTTATGAAAAATCAATCATTCCAAGATGTTGGGAAAATGCCCAGCGGCGATTACAATGAGTGGTATTGACATCCAACCCAACTACCCTCTAGGAATAACTAAAATATTTCAAGGATATCTAAATTACATGTCAACCAGACTGATCGTCTGTGCTATTATAGATCAGAGTTCAACAAAAATATCTCACTCGGGGATATTAACTTGCTTCCTGCGAAAATCATGACCCAAAAAGCTATGACGTATTATGAAATATTTGATGTTTAGGGCATTGATTTTATGGGACCTTTTCCTAACTCTTGTGGTTTTACATACATTATTCTTGTGGTTGATTATGTGTCAAAGTGGGTTGAAGCAAACCCCATTAGGACTGATGATTCTAAAGTGGTTACATATTTCTTGAGAGATAACATCTTCTCAAGGTTTGGGACTCCTTGAGCCTTGGTTAGTGACCATGGCACCCACTTTTGTAATTGGACAATAAAGGCACTTTTGAAGAAGTATGACGTAACTCACAAGACCTCCACCGCTTATCACTCGTAAACCAATGGCCACGCCAAAATTTCCAATTGGGAAATCAAGTCTATCCTTGAGAAAATGGTTAATCCTAACCGGAAGGATTGGAGTTCTCGGATGAAAAATGCATTGTGGGTGACGTCTTACAAAATTCCAATAGGTATGTCTTCATACCAGTTAGTCTTTGGAAAACCATGACATTTACTAGTGGGAATAAAGCCCAAAGCTTATTGGGCGGTCAAGAGTTTTAACCTTGATGTAGATGAGGCCGATTTACATAGGGAGTTGCAATTTCAAGAAGTGGAGGAGAAAAGAAGAGAATCCTATGAGAATTCTGAGATCTATAAGGAGAAGACAAAGGCATGGCACGACAAGATGATAAATATGAAGGATTTTAACATAGGTCAAAAGGTCCTCCTATTTCAATCCCTCCTTCACCTATTTCCAGGGAAACTAAGGTCGCGGTGAAATGGCCCTTTTGAAGTGATGAAAGCATTCCCACATGGTGCGGTGGATACTATGGATTGAGCTACGTCCAAGAGCTTCAAGGTCAACAGACAACATTTGAAACCTTACCACGAGAGATTTGTGCCGGAAAAAAGGAGTGGATATTGACCTTCTTGATCTAATGAGGGAATAAGCCAATGAAAGGAGTAGGTATTTCCGATGACCGCAAATAAACTTAGTTTTGACCATACGGTTTGTCATTCGCGACTTTCTGTTGATGTTGTTTCAATTTGGTTTTTGTCATTGTTTTTCGTTGTTTTGTCTTGTTCTTTTCACGATTGTGTTTTTCCATGATTTTTTAGCAAAAAGAAGTGCATTGCACTAGATGGATGAAGGAAGGAAGGCCTTGAGAAATGAAGAAAGGCTTGGAAAATTGGTATATGAAATTTTTCCCAAGTATTGGGAAGGCCTGTTTAATGCGAGTCGCGACAGAAATTTCGTGGGTAGCAATGAATAGGGGAATTTCGCAACTCCCAGTCTATGTTTGTTGTGAGTCGGGACAATGGGTCACGGTCGCAACCAGAATAAAAAACTTTCTACCAAATTTTGAACTCTCAATTCCAATTTGTCGTGAGTCACAAAGCTTTTTTTGCGAGTCGCGATAAGTCCTTGTAAGTTGCAACCAAAATAAGAAAGTTTTATGAAAAATGCAAACTTTCAAGTCTAATTTGTCACGAGTCGCAATGGACCGGTTGCGAGTTGAGACCAAAATCAGAAGTTCTTCTGATAGTGTTAACTTTCAATTTCCAATTGTCGTGAGTCCCGAAGATTTCATTGCGAGTCGCGACGATCATGTCGCGATCACGACCAAAATCAATTTTTTTTTGAAAATGTGAAGTCTCAAGTCCATTTGGTCGCGAGTCGCAACGAACCAGTTGTGAGTCATGACAGAAGGTTGACTTCTGGGATGGTTTGACTTCTTTGTCACGAATCACGACCAAAGCATTGTGAGTTGCGACGCGTGTTCAGAGTCTGGTTTAAAACGGGCCGAACTTGTCATTTTCTTCCAACTTCCTTTCTCCTCTCCATCGTTCTCCACCTCTGAGCCACCATTCCTCTTCCTTTTCTCCACCAATCTATCCTGAAGTCACCACCATAAAACCAAAATCATTCCCATCTACTTCTCTACTCCATTTCCACATCGCAATCACCCCAAAATTAGCCCAAACATCCAAAAATCCAAAACCCTTATCAAAAACTCTTTGGTTAAGGCTTGGATTTCTTGTGGGATTCTTAGTTTCACCATCTTACACTCATACTTGGTACAATTCCTCATCTCTATAACTTTGAACTGTTCATTTTTGTGTAATTGATTTGTAATTTTGTGAACACATGAGTTGAATATTCTTGGTGATTTTGTGAAGTGAAATTGTTGATATTGATGTATACTTCATGGGTGATGCTTATGCTAGTTTAGCTTTGGCCATAAATAATGGAATTGTTGGAATTGTTTAGATTTGCTAGAGATGCTGATAAGTGGCAATAGATATGCTTGTAGGAAATTGCATAGGTAATTTTTCACTATAGATTATCTCAATTTTTGGTGATTTGCAATACTTTGCCAAGCTTGTGAGATAGGACATAAGTATGTTCATAATTTATCTAGCAATGGACTATGATTGGATTTTGCATGTGGTGACATATGAACATTCTTACATCCTTATAGTTACTTTTTGTTGATTGTAGTGTGTCGATTACATCATTATGACTGTGATTGCTAAATTTTATAATGATTATTGGATCTTTGTCACTTTATATTGCATATCTTCATGATATAATTTCACTGTGGTGATTGCATGATCATATCTTCTTATGTCTTTGTGCGTTTAACGTTGTTTTCTATGATGATAATTATGGCCCCAAAGAGACAGTGAGTTACTCGAGGTATAGGTTTAATGAAGGTGCAGGTTTATCAGATCCACCTCTACCTCTACCTCTCTCACGGGCTCCGAAGCCAACACCTCCGAACAGATTTATGGGTTTGCGTCGGATCACCGGTAACTAGGTGGAGAGGTTGGACCGATTGGCTACGTGGAGCATCTAAGAGACCAATTTTATCGACTTTGGAGCCTTGGAGACACTCGGACTGAGAGAGTCGGTTATTTGCCTCCTCACCAAATGAGGCTTGAGAGGTTTCATGAACTGGTGCACACCCACATATCGGCGCTACACCCTGGAATTCCTTTCCATGGTCATACTCTAATGCTTGATGAGTTGGGAGCCGTGCGAGCCATTCTTCAGGTTTCACCTCAATGACCATTCTTATGAGATGAATCTCTCAGACATTGAGGCGATATTTGGTTGGAACACATCAGTCATCAGAGCAGGATTTGACCCAGAGGCACCGACCCCCACTTTCCTTGAAAAATTCAACTTTTAGTAAACCATCACGAGGAGACATTGGGATGTGAAGGACAAGAATAACTCCAACATCCATCCCATTATCCTCTTTGTGCATTGGTTTTTTTGACGTGCACACTGTTCTGTAAAGCGGTGCCAAAAAATGTGCCCAATGATGACATCAACTATTTATGGCACCTTACAAGCGAGGGTAATAGCTACGTGGACTGAGTTATGGATTGAGTTAGTTATCAGCGTGGCAGGGAAAGCGAAGAGTGAGATCTCGACGAGAGGAATGATCACTCTCCTAGAAGACCACTTACAGATCACCGTCCCGGCAGGTCTTGAGCGTTTCGGTAAGGCTAAGTCATAGATTATCATTTTGTCGAGGATGGAAAACTACAACCTCATTAGGCCTACAGCTGTCCATGGCTGTACCACTGGTTATATGGAAAGAGTGGGGTCACCTTCATGAAGTTTCCTCAGTCCCAGCGGACCAAGCTGGAGGTCGACACACCTGTTTCCAACTTTACCATAGATCCAGATGCACTATGCTGGGCAGATTTTGAGAGGAAGCTTTGGGAACTGGATCTGATGCCAGTTTAGGCCAAGAAAGACACAGTTCTTTTCACTCAGCCTCCGCCACAGGATGACTATGTGCATGATGGATCACATTCTTCACCTCAGCCACAACCTGAACTGATGTAGGGCAATGCACATCATCAATTCCCTCAGCCTCCTCCTGACTTTTACTCCAGATTGCTACAGATAGTGGAGTTCAACTTCCACAGGCAGGCTGAGCACAATATTTTCGTATCCCGAAGCACGATGGTCATGGATGAGGAGATTAATCATCTTTCCTCCTAGGTCTACCAATATGAGACGCAGATGGGTGGCATACCAGTCCAGGAGCCCGAGCCGGAAAGGCATCGGGAGAGGCGCAGGAGGAATAAGAAGTGAATTTCACAGTATCAACAATGCTACCTCAGTGATGGTGGTTCTCCATCCTATTCTTGATTGTGAGCTATTTTCAATTCCCACTTTGATTTGTATTTTTTCCATTTGTGTTTACATTGAGGGTAACATTATGTTTAAAGTGTTGGGAGGGATTGAATGACTTTGCATGTTTGTAATCTTGACCTTGGATGCTTTTTGCTATTTTTTGATTGGAAAAACATTGAAAAATGAAAAAAATGAAAACTTGAAAAAAAAAGATAATGAAAAAGAAAAAAATAAAAGGTAAACCTGCTAAATTGAAAACCCGAGAGGGCAATTTAGGCAACATTTGGGGTCCGGGTAGGTCGAAAACCCAAGAGGGCAACCTCGGTAAAAATGAGAGGCTAAATGTGGGTGAGATGTGAGCCAAAGAAATATGATGTGTAGCTAGGATGAAAACCTGAAGGGGCTCCTAGGCAAAATGAGAGAAAGAGATTTTTTTGTTACAAATCTACTCATTTTCCGGTCTTGGAGTCATAATGTTGTGATTGATATATGGATGAATCGAGTAGCCGGACATCATAGGACTTCTTGGGATTGGGTAACTTAGCGGAAAACGAAGTGGGATTATCAATTCTTAATTCTTTGTGTACTTCATTTTGGTTGATATATTGGTATGAAGTGAAGTATGTGCTTGAACCTTTGATATGATTTTGACTTCATTTGGTACCATTGGATTTTGGGATTATCAATTCGGGACTTGGAAATGTTTTTATGGGTATTAAGTGAATTGATAGGTGGTAGGTTATGGTAGATTTAGGAATTGTGGTTGTGTGTGAAAAATTCTCATTTGATCTTTAATTTTGGGATTTATACTAATGAGATTTTTTGTGAGGTATTGATTGGGGGAATATTAGTGTAGGATGTGGATATGTGAATCTTATTGTGTTATTGAATCTTTTCTTACTTGAGAACGAGTAAGGTTCAAGTGTAGGGAGATTTGTCATGTCCATTTTTATATGGTTATTTTGGGACTTTTTGGACTCACTTTTGTGCATTTTTGTTATCTAGATCTTTTATCTTGCCTCGAAATTCTCTTAGGAGAGTTAAGAATAACTTTTGCACTTTTCTAGGGAATTTTGTGTGACGAGGCAATTATATCGAGATTTGAAGGCCGGAGACCGTGAAGATTTGAAGATAAGTGAAGTGGAGAGGAAACCATGAGACAAGAAGAAGAAAGAAATGAAGATGCTGCATTTGGCCTTTGTCACTAGTCGCAACAGACGTGTGGCCAGAATCTTTTGTTCTTTTTCTTGTACTATAAAAAGCAAACTTTATCCTCTCTCTTCACCAACTTCTTTTTCCCGACTTTACTCTTGAAAAACCCTAGTTTTCTCTTACTTTTTCATCTAGTTTCATATTTCTTTATGTTTAAATTGGTTTGGATTGTTAGTAAGATTCTTAGTAGCTAAACTCATTACTTGGGAGCAATTGATTGAAGCTTCCAAACCCATGTAGTGAGATTCTCTATTTTCTCTTTCATCAACATTAATTCATTAGCATTTATTGTGTCATTAATGTTGATGTTTACTTCATTTATTCTATGGGTTTTTTGAGAATATGAAGTGTTTGTATGATTAAGTGTTAGCGTGTTAGGAAAGTGTACAATTTCTTAGCTTTTTGACATGAAAATCTAAGAATATAGAATTAGAACTTCCTGTTATGATAATGATGTTAATCTTGCAAGAGTATGTTAATGTGGGTTGTTATCATATTTATCCTAAGGTAGCACTAAAAGGTTGAATCTTGAATGTTAATTGTTTTGGGTAAAACCTAATAAATGCTTTGTTTGGTTAAATGACTAGGCATTTGGTAGAATGCTTGTAGTTGTTATCAAATATATGGTTTTTTGTGTATGATGACATTGATGAAATACCTTTAGACATTTTTTGTATAAAGTGATCATTAATGAGGCTTGCAAATAGTCATTGATTGCTTTTGCAAATTAGTCTTAAGAAGAAAGGAATTTTTATCTTCGAAATGAACTCATAGCATTCACCATAGGTAATTAATATGAATGAATGAATGATTGTTTCTATGATCTATAAGATGTTTGGAAGTGGGAATCAATTGCCCTCAAAGCTTTGTCATTGTTTATTTTTTTCATCTTTTAGTAGTTTGTTGCATGATTAGCATAGTTACTTTACTTTGCTAATTTCTTGTTTTTGAATTCATAACTTAAAAAACCAACCAACCCTCCTACTAGTTTATGTGTGCGTATAGGCTATTATCCACCTTATGTGCACGAACCCTTAGGAAAATCTCTATTCTTCGTGGACTACCCAACTTTTCACTATCCACTTAATTGTATTTAGGAAGCACTTTAGGGCTTACAAATTATAACTTTGAGAGGTAAGGTGACGATCTCTTAGGCTTGAACTTGTTCCTCAAGTTTGGGAGTTTTCGGATTTAAAGACTCTTGCACCTTTGCCCTTTCCCTTCAAAATTGTCTAGTACCATTGGCCATGCCTTCAAACAATGCCATGGCATCTTTAGGGCTCTTATTGGCAATCGACCCATTACAAGCGGCATTGACCATCCTCATGTCTTCAACGGACCATCCATCAAAGAAATAGTATACAAGGTTCCCTTATACGGGTGGTAGGGGCAACTGGGTAGCAACCTCTTGAACCTCTCCCAATATTCATATAAAGATTCACACGAATATTGGGAGATGTTGCTTAGCTCCCTCTTCAAACCCACCGACTTGGATGTTGGAAATAATTTCTCCAAGAATTTCCACTTCATGTCCATCCACAATGTTATACTCTGGGGGGTAGTATAACCAATCTCTGGTTGCATCATTCAAAGAGAAAAAGGAACACCCTTAGATTGAAATTATCCTCTGAAACTCCGGTTGGCTTCATATTCATGCTCACGAGGTGAAACTTGGACAAGTGCTTGTTCACATCCTCCTCACTCATCCCGTGAAAAGATGGTAAGCAATGGATTATCCCGGACTTGGGCTCACAAGTGATATTATTTAGAAGAGGAAGGAAAATGATGCAAAGCGGTTAAATCTCTAGGTTAGAAGCCATGATCTCCCTCAAGGTTCTAGTAGCATCTGCAATAGTTGGTGTAACTACTTCTGGTGGTGCATGAGTAACGCAAAATGAGCTAGTCTTCTTGCTCTTCGGAGTGCACCTAAAGGATCGAGATCATAGTGCAAGGGTTCTTGCTATTGGTACAAGTATCGACCATAAACCAAGAACCAAAGCAATACAACCTTATCCAAAGTAAAAATCAAAAAAGCAAGCAAACGTCAACAACACATAAGTAAAAAAATATCAAAAGACTACACTAACGCTTTAATAAAATACGCCTTTTCCTCGGCAACGACGTCAAAGTTTGGGACGCCTACGTCGTGCCTCTCAAAGATAGTATTTATTGGCTCTAATAGCGTCTAACTGCTAGAATGTAGCTAATGGAAAGTCGAGGACGTTCACGAGGAAAATGAGGTTTTATCGCTAATGGCAAGTCAGGATCGTCCACGAGGAAAAGAGAGTTTTATCGAGTGTTAAACGTAGTTAAAAACCAAAATAAAAATGTACTAAGTGTGTGGCAAAAAGTGGGGGATTTTAAGGTTAGAAAACACTACGACTACTTTGAGCAACTAGATTAACAAGTGATTAAAAAATGATGTAAATACGATCACAACTAGTACGAAAGATGAAACTAATATGATAACGAGTATTGGGCGCAATTGGTTTACATTTCTAGTTATCCTTTGATTATCGACTAACAATCCTATTTTTATACATTAACCACATATTGTAGAGAACTCGTCAACACATTTCGAGTGAAGGCATTTCTCACCTCTCCTCGGTTATAGTTAGAGTGGGTGATTGACACCACACAATAACTCTTACTCTCGGGTCACTCTAGACGATCGACCAAGAATAGAAATAAACATGGAGACCCAACACAACTACCACAATTTCCTACAAGTGAGAAACATATATATAGCACAAGTATATCTACTAATAACGACTACGATGATCGGCCTTCATGCAAGACTTTATTATTGAGCCACATCGATAATTAGGCAAAACCATCCAAATTCATCCTAAACCTAAGTGATTTCATAAATCAATAATAATAATTAGTTGTCACCCCTAATTACAACCTAACGTCAATCAACAATAATCACCTCAAAAAAATGACAAAGTCTTCCGGGTTTGACCAAAAACTTAACAAACAATCAATTCACAATCATCAACTAGTTGATCATCCTAGTATAAATTATGCATTAATCACACAATAAATCACAAAACATACCTGATAATCAAAGCACAAAATAGGACAAACCAAATATCACAAATTCATACTAGAAATGCTTACCAATTGCTCCCAAGAGTATATTTAGCCTAGAAAACTAAAACCCATAACGAGGGGATGAAAATCTATACTAGATAAGCAATAAATGAAGAAGAGTTAATGAAAACTAGGGTTTCTAAGAGTGGAAAGTCAGACATATGAAGAGAGGATAAGATAGAAGCTATTATAGTCTAAGTGGTCAAGATTTTACCAAGAAAAGTCAAAGAATAGCAGACGGGCGCAGACCGTGAACCTGTTGAAGCACCCGGTTAGGCGCCCGCTAAGCATCTAGCACGCGGCCGTGCACCTCACTACTCATGCCACACGATTTGCATCTGAGGGGTGTAACTCCCCTTTTCTTTGGGGTACGCAAGCACGCGAATAAGGGCATGGGCTGCACGCTCGGGCATCTTCACTCAGCCCGTCGGGCGATCGGTCGGCCGATCCTCTTTTTTCAATTCCAGTTCTTTTCTTCCACCAAATCATATTGGCCTCACTTATAAGCTCTTTCTTCTTTGTGAATCTTCATTTTTTTAATCTTTCATCATGAGCATGATCATGAAGGTCATTCCAAAAACTCCTTAAACTAGAGACTTAAGATATAACTTCTAAATCATAATCCTAACCTTCTTATTAACAATGTATCCACTATCCTTACATAAAACCCTAATCTATTACACATCTGAGTTTCAAATGTGCGAAAAATAGATGAGCACATCACTCATAAGGACACAATTCCATTAGACTCAAAATAGGTTACAAAAAGAAAGACTTAGATATGAAAACAATAAAATGGTCATCTAAACCCCTTATGATGTAAACCTACCTGAATTTAGCAATCTTCCAACAAAAAGATAATAAAAGAGATGTTAAATGATTCGAAAAATACATGCATTTGACGTCTCATAAGCTAAGTGATCTCCACAGTGAAAAAAATATGACGTATAAGAAGTGTGACAAAGTGGAGAACATATAACTATATTGTCTAGCAAAATGGAAGCATGGCGAAAACCTCTTCTAGAATTAGACTCTAGTAAGACATATGCGGATTTTTGTGTGAAGACCAGGGAGACGGCAATAGCATGGTGCCAAATATTCATGGATCAGAGGTTAAGTGACAAGGCGCAAAGTTCTACAGACAATGTCAACAACTCATGGGGAGCTAGTGACGGTCCTCAATGCGTGTTTTACTTTTTATTTAAAAAAACCCACATTAATAGGGGGGTTTATATTAGGTTCCCCAACCTTGTAACCTGGATATTTGAAGTTTTTACAAGTGTGTTCAAGTCGTTGCTTGAACATTGGTAACAAAATGAGCAATATACCGTGGTAATTGCAAACCAAAACAAAAAGATATACAAAGGAGTATTTTGGAAGTGTTTCCAATCACCTCACCTCCACCCCTTGTGTTAGTGTAGGATGATTGGTCGGACCTCCAAAAAGCCCCTAAGTAGATATATGAATCCATGAATGAGAATTTTCCTAACAACGAAAGATAGGAAGGCTGTATATACAAAATAATAGGTCTTGTATCTAAATGTTCAGTGCCCTTTGTACGTTGAGAAATGCGGACTTCAACGAATTCAACGAAGGGATCATTAGCCGAATTTGCTCTATGTTTAATGTTAGCTTCTACACCCGGTGGAAACAATCTGTAACACTAGGTAGCATTGATGTCGGCCGCAATACAAATTCTGCGTGTAGCAATTCGAACCTGTAGATGAAAGATAAAAGAATCAGCAGTATCCATTCTAAAATATGAATCCGGGTACCTGAGCTTTATCCATCACTAGAAGCTTTTTTTCTTTGATCTGAGTCCTGAATTGTGAGTGTTTTGTTTCCCTGTGTGAGCCCAAGTTTACTAAGTCTATCTGTAACCATATTTCCTTCCCTAAGGGTGAGTGTGATCTTTATTTCTCTCATGGTATGGCTCAGTTCAGAAGATGATTGGAAAGACAGCCATGGGGCTTTCAGCTGATCTGTTAGTGCTTCCAAAACTAGAGAACAACCAGTTTCGATTGTGTATGATTGTAAATTATCTCTGGTTGCCAATAGGAAACCTTCATTGAGTGTCATTAGTTCAACATGAAAGTAATAAATAGCCAGAATTAATTTTCTTAAAGCCGTGACAAAATTTCCATTTTTATCCCTGATAACAATACCAATTCCACGCTTGTCTCTTGCTTTTCAGGCAGCATCAACATTGATTTTGAATTCCAAAACAGGTTTAGCCTAGGTAATACATCTTACCTTATATCTTGAGGTTAATTCTGGAAAGGGACTAAGCCCGGTGAGATCCACAGTTTATCATCCCGATTTTTGCTCACCATTGGCTTTGTGTAGAAAGTGAGGAAAATGTTTTTTTATATTTTATATCATATCATATGTGTGCGGCTTTATGTTCTCATGGATGAGGCTATATCTAGCTTTCCAGATATGCTAATATATGAAATATGAAATTAGGGTGATAATGGTGGAGTGTATTTTAGTTTCACGCCCTAGACCAGTAATAAG
The DNA here is from genome assembly GCA_032355605.1 of Rubia tinctorum. Classification (NCBI taxonomy): domain Eukaryota; kingdom Viridiplantae; phylum Streptophyta; class Magnoliopsida; order Gentianales; family Rubiaceae; genus Rubia; species Rubia tinctorum. The sequence goes on along the minus strand of JAULKM010166633.1, from coordinate 2,699 downwards.
AAAGTTTTTCAAAGATAGAGTTAGGGTGTTGGTGTCTCAAACCTATCAAAGAATCAAAGTGTTTCCACAGGTCCATAGCAACTAGACACTCATTAAAATCGTGACTCATATAATCCAGATTATGGCACATAGGGTATTTAGATGCCAAAGATATATTGGAGAAGTGCAGAATATCATCATATGACAATATTGCATTTGATAATCCCAAGTAGATATTGAGATTTTTGTGGGAAGTTTAGAATTCCATACCTTTTTAGGGTTCTGAAATCCGCATTGTTCTTCATCAACATTTGGTATGCTGATTTAAAGGTGAACTCCCCATTATATGATGGCTTCCATATCAACCTATCTTGTCTGTAGGGATAGGTAATCAGTTCCTGCAATAGGAGATAAATATGATCGGGTAAAAACTCAAATATAGGTAAGAGAGATTATTTCGTTTGTACAAACTGACCTATTGTTGTTTGTGGGGGGGCAACGTATAAAGATGTTCATCAATCATGTCCTGCAAAGGCCCTAATCCAAGCCAGTTAGCCGTAAAGAGGTTTGCTAGCCCATTTCCGTGTATTACTCTTGTTTGACTCTCAGCAATCTCATTCACAGTATTAATCCTATCCCAGGATTGTGATTTCCTAAGAGTTGGTGGGATTGACCACAGGAATTGAGCCCACAATGTTTCACCTTTTTGGAATTTCCACCACAATTTCAATGAAAAATCCTTAATTATGCTTTTTAAATTTCTAATCCCTATTCCATTATGTGTTATAGGGCAGCTCATTTTATTAAGGCTTTTCCACACAAAAAAATTGTACCCTGTGTCAGTCTCTCCCCAAAAGAAATTTGTGAGTTTCTAACATAATTTGGTGATAACTGTCTTGGGTGGCATCATTACAACTCAAAAATGTTGTGGAAGAAAACAACACTGATTTCATAAATGTTAATATCCCAGCTGAACTTGGCTTTTTTTTTCCAACTTATCAGTTTTTTATCAAACAGTTCGAGCAATGGCTGGAAATGAATGACCCTAGTTTGCCCAGTATAAATTAGACATCCTATGTATACAAATGGAAATTTTCCCTGGGTCATGCCTAATGTGTTCCTAATTATGGTTTGTTGTGCTGAAGTAGCATGTCTACTGATGAAAAAAATTACTCTTATCATAATTTATCTTTTGACCGCTATATTTTTCAAATACATGAAAAAAAATTCATTCTTTTCAGGATCTCCCTTGTAGCTTGTAAGAAAACAACTGTATCATCAACATAGCATAATGAGACACTGTGATAGCATTTGAAGGGAGCTAAAAAAAATCTCAATTTCTTGTTTGAATAACATAAAGTTAAGCTTCTAGAGAATGATTATGAGAAAATATTGAAGAGTGGAGGGGAAAAAGGGTCTCTCTATTTGATTACTCTTGTTGCTTGGTAGAAACCTGCAGGTTTAGAGTTGATAATAATAGAGAACCAAGTACTGGACAGGTTAATCATGACTAGTTTAATGAACTTGTTATGTGAGCCAAATTTCTTAAGGATTTCACTGAGAAAAAACCATTTGACCCTATCAAAAGCCTTTGTCAGATCCAATTTAAGAATTCAGTTTGGTGCCCCAACCTTATTGTTCAGGAATCTTGCCATCTCTTAGAAGCTATATTGTTAATGATTCTTGAGAAGTGTTGATTTAATTTCCTACAATTTTTTTATCCTAAAAATTTATCCATGAAGGATTGAGAAAAAGGATAATTTTTAACCTTAAATATTATATATATATATATATATATTGTCAATGATTCCCGACCTGTAATTCTAGAGGTTACATTGTTATGATTAGAAATGAGTAATTTTTTTAATAAACTCTGATGTTAGGGGGCTAGTATGCTCTTTCAAAAAAGTCTAGCTCTAAGGAGTGTGGTTGGTGAAACTTTGATTATAAGTAAAGTTATCTTATTTTAAAAGACGAGGAAGACCAAATTCTAGTTTTGCTCCAAATATGCTTTCCGTTTCTAAAATAAATAAATTTTCAGTTATTTACCAAACACTAAAATATACTTAGTTTATAAATAAAACACTTATAAACCGTTTCAAACATCCTTTAAGTAGCCCTATCGCTTAAATTGGAGGGTATCATAGCAGTTAATCCATTAACTTTTTACACGAAAATTACCATGACCAGCCACCGCCTTGCATATTTTCCCAGTTATCTTGTTTTCTCAACAAATTCCTTCCATTCCTTCACACTGTATTCTCAGGATACAATCTCACGTACACGTCGTGTATACTAAAGGCGTGTTAACATCCCCTGATTTAGTTTATTAAGGGGAGTGCATCCAGAAGACCAGAACTGTTAGCAGCTGTACACCCTTGATAAGTCTATATGATGCATAAATTACTCATTTACCTCTAGCACAGATATCTCACTAGAAGGACATGACTTCAAACAACTGTACATGGAACTGCAGAACTCTAAGGAATTAGGTGATGAAGAAGGAACTACATCAACCCATTCCTTCTCAACCTTCTCCGTGTATGTGTTTGCCACTGCGATTGCTACGATATGGAGTTTGTTGATCTGCTTCACTAACTTCTTCATAAATCTCATGGAAAATACCATGTGAATATCCTCATACTCACACTGGTTCAGGTCCTTGAAGACTTCAATTCCCACGTTCCCTTGGCGCGAGTCAACAAGTCCGACTAGTGCTT
>JAULKM010166616.1:0-16002 GCA_032355605.1 Rubia tinctorum | reverse complement strand
AATTCGTGCAACACAAGTGGGTTGGGCGAAATCCCCATTTGGTTAAAGATCCAATTTTCCGCAATCCAGAGTCTTCGAAAGGAGATTCATATCAGTCTATCCCCATATTTCCTCCATTTTATATTTGAGAGTTGTTTCAGAAATTTATATTTAGCTTCTTCAAGGTTTCACTGCCAACATTCTTTTCTCCCTTTCCAGTTCCTGCTTCCTCTCAGATGTTGGATCATCGTGCAATTTATGCAACTCTCATTCCAATCCTGCCTTGATTTTACTGCCCTTTGTTGAGTGTCAGAATATTCTCTTTTTTAAAGACTGAAGGTGGTTTATCAAGCCTCATCAGGTAGTCATATAAATTCCTCAGATTTTCTATTTTTTTACATCTCCAAATTGCCTTCAAAATACAACTAAACTGGTCATATTTGAGCCACTTGTTGAAAAAGCTGAAAGGTTTTCTTTGAGGTTTGGTCCTCTTCAAAACCTTCACCTTTAAAGGAAAATGATATGAAATTTTCTCAATCTGAACTGTACACAAAGTGCTTTGAAGTTTGATATCCATTTCTGATTCACAAGAGCTCTGCCAATTTTTCTCATCACCCTTCCTTTTTTTCTTCTGTTAATGTTTTCAATTCCAGCAACTCAAGTTTTTCTACAGTTTCCTAAAAATCTTCTACCACTGCAACAGACATACCTACCCCTTCAACCCTATCTGTCATTGATAATGGGGCATTAAAATCCCCTATCACAATCCAAGGGTCATTTTCATGCTCCACATTCAAAAAAAATTCACAATTTCATTATGTCAGTTAAGCAATTTGATCCATAGACCACTGTAATATATTTCTTCAATTTGCTAATCCTGCTTTCAATTAACAAATCAATAGTCTTTTCATGTTTAGCCACATCTTAAAATGGGAAGATATCATTTCTCCATCCAATCCAAATTTTACCCCCTTTGATCTGGACACTGTTAGATATAATACTCTATTTTCCCCAAAACTATCCCAACATGTTTTTTTTATTTTTTCTCTATAAATCTTGGTTTAAAAAAAACTAAAAAAGCCTACATGTTCCTTATATACAACCTGCCTACATTTTTTTGTTTTTCCATGTTATTTACACCTCTCACATTTCGGACATAAAAATCCTCTATCATTGTTTTTCAGATGGATCGGGTTGTATGTTATATCTCCCACTGCATTCACCGATAAATCCATCACCCTTATAAGACTCCCCATTAAACTAAATTCTTCTCATTACACGCTCCTTACTGATCTAAGAACCAACAGTCTTTGATTTCTCAGCCCCACTTGAATCAGTAGCTTTACCCATGATCTTAGTTAGACTGACCATAGGATCAATAGTCTGTATTTCCTCTCTCCCATTTGAAATGGAAGCTTTCTATCTGATTTCATTCACTTCATTCATAAATACCCTCTTAATATTGCTTTCTGTGACCTGTTTCTCATTTTCTAATCCCTTCTTACAACTGTCTTCACTCTGCCCCAGTAGAGTGCCTTTTGCACAACAAACTGGTAGCCATTCATATTCAACATCCTGTTTATGGATTTTCTCTTTCTCATCAATATATGATAGAAACTTTGGAATTTCTTTTCCCATCTCCATTTCCACTTGGACTCTAGCAAAACTAAGTCTATCTAAGTCTCTAGTAGCCCTGTCCATCCTCAAAGGCTTCCCCAACACAAACACCAATCTGTTTAGTATACTAGGTCTCCAATACACAATAGGGAGGTTATGCAGGTTAACCTATACCATTCAGCAATCCTCTATCATTGTTTTGAGATTTTAAAGATCATAATCCTGAGACCATTCAGCAATTAATACAGGTTTCCCATCAAACATTAGCATTCATTTCTCCACAATTTCTTCCGTATTAGGTTTTTGAAATTTTGGTTTCACCTAAATTTATCAATTATCGCAACTATGTTACAATATTATTTATCTAACCAAGTATGTAAGAAAATAAGACACGAATACACAAATTTGGTTACACATTTTGGTAAAATTCACCTACGTTTGCGGGGCTTGACCTAGTTCAAAATAAATCCTTTAATCATAAAGACAAAGTACATTGCACATCATACAACTATACTTATCTTTTCTAATTATAACGTGTGAATTTTTCAACCTCTCATTGCTACCGATCCACCTTGATCAGACTCTCTCCGACCTTGAAACTTGTCGATGCTGAATCTCCTTCTCCCAAGAAATTAAGGTATATGATTCTGAACTTTGATCAAAAGGTTTTGATCATGTTGGAACACATGCAGAAAACTCTTGGCTACTTTTCTAAATACAGAAAACCCGAATGCAAATTTTCTCCAACTAAATCCGTAAGTACCTTAGCCAGAATGTCTTCTACTTAAGCCAATGCACACATAAATTTCTGTGCGAATGAAATTCCTTTTCCACAAAATATTCTTTTAGCAACCAAATCCTTGGAGATAGGAATTACCAAATCTAATCCCTTAAAGTAAGGAATTTGAATGTCTTGTCCATATCTCAACCATAATCGGATATTCACAAATCAATTCCAATTCCATAAATCTAATCCAATCCCATAAATATAGGAATTTATATATTTTTCAATCAAAAACACCATGGACGAAACACTTCTTCTCAGATTAAACTTCTACCTTCGGATATTCACAAACCTTCCTTTTTCGATGTTACAACATAACAATTCCATATATGCATAATTTCCATAAATTTCCAATTAAGTAAATCAGGGCTTTACAATCCCCCCCCCTTGGCATTTTGTGGATCCATCAACCTTTTGGACTTTCAAATCAACAACTATGCAAATAGAATGAAATATCAAAAATCAGTATGGATGTTGAAACCTGTGTTCAAAATTTCAGCTCCCCCTAAATTCCACATCTCCAAAACAAGAATACCTTAACAACCATGTTGGAACATCATCAGATAGATAATAACCAAAACAAAATTCAGAAAATCATTTAACCCTTGTTGGAACATCAATCTAATTGACTGCCAGAAATATGAGAATAAAAACATATCAAAAATATCCATCAAGAATTCCAATTTCGCCATACAAAAAATACCCAAAAAAAATTCCACAGTCAACAGAAATCCAGAGTCCAAAACTACTACCCTTTGGGGCCATAAAACATGCCAAAGACAAAAGAAAATGAGTTCCATAATAATAAAAAGCCAGAATAATCAGTCATTAATTTTAATGTTCAACATCTATCTGAGCCAAGTCTGCCTCCAAAGATGCAATCTGGACTCTCAGTGCAACAATCTGACCATTAATTGCAAGCCTTTTGGCTTCCTTTAGTCTCTTTGTTGCTGCTGTGGATGATCCAACATCTGATGATGTCCATGGAAGATCATTAATCTTTCTGGTAGAGAAGGTCCACACATTGGCCTTGATTGGGTTAGTAGCCACAATAACATTATCTCCCCGAGCCTTCACTTTTTTCTGCCTTGACCAATGCATAGATAATACAGGGATATGGCAAAGCATTTTTAACCCCAGAGGAAATAGCTTGAAAAATAACATTCTCTTGAATGATATGACAAGGATCCTCATGGGTCTTAGTTCCAATGCAATACAGTAATTTTGCCATATCCCTAGTTAGAGCAGTGCTATTTGACGATAGATTCCAACAATTAATAGCAATATGAAATAATCAGAAGTACCTGCTAGTAAAACTATATGATGTAGCATTAACCTGAGCTGGCCATTGAGATTGTAGCCCTCTAGTTATCTAAGACATGATTTGATCATTTGTCAGCTCCAAATCATCAGCATAAACAGTTTCAAAACTAGGATTTTGCAGACCAAAAACCTGGTTGATCCTTTCACCATAAAATTTGATCACCTTACCTCGAACAAAAACTCTGCTATACCATTCTGACTCAGTATCCAAATTTCCTACCATGACATTCGCATAGAACTCATGCACCAAATTAGGACTGTATTCCTTGTAAAAAGTGGCAGCTGCAGTGAGACCCGGATAATGTAGAAAGGCTGTAAAGCTACTCTGTTGATAAGATTCAAGGTCAACCAGCCTCTTATCAATGATTCTTCTCTTGGACATAACCTTTCAACTTTCTGCACAGTCTTCATCAAAGAATTTTGAGTTCAAGGCATCTTTGGCTAAAGGAGCTGGTTTAGAACTCTGTCCACTTTCAGTCTTGATTATCTTCTTTTTATTTTCAGGATGCACTACTCCTGAAATTTCCTCTTCAACCTTCCTCTTGGATCTCCTTAGCCTTGTTAGAACAAACTCTTCGAGCACCACATCACTAGAGCACACCAAGTTCTGCACACTCTCCTCCTATGATGGAACATCGGTTCCACCTTCAACTTCTTCTTCACAGTGAACCTGTGTTGGAACATCCTCAACTTCAATAATTTTGATTCCCTCATTATCCTACTGGCCTGATGTTGGAACATCATCAAGGCCAGGTTCAGCTGCCTCAAACTCATCTTTCACACAATTATGCTGATCTTATGTTGGAACACCATCAGCTAAAAACTCTTTTGCAACAAACTCATCTCACCATGTCTCCATCTCAGGGTTCTGAACAGAAGCAGTCTCAGTTTCTTCAACATCTTCATTCTTCTAATCTAAATCTTCTGTTTGAACAGGGGCAAATTCTCCTCCCAGGTCATAATTTTCATCAACTTCCATCTCAACTACATCTCCCCTACATCCATTGTCTACATTGGAACATCACCAACATCCCTGACTTCCATCTCTTCATCATCATAATCAACCTTAATAATAGTACGGGGTACATGCCCATGCCTCTCTAAATTGTCAGCCACATCAAAGTTAAAAACTTTTATAACTTTGTTAAAAAAAAGCTTAAAACACTAAATCTCTCAGGCTAATTAGTCATTCTCCGTAGCGTAAATCTTCTGGGCCTAGAGGCACTAGTGTATACACACGTAACCTTTTGTCCCTCATAGTTTATGCGGGTCAATTCTATCAACCTAGGATTCAACTACTACATGTACCGAATATTCCCAATTATTCCCTTAAGCAAGCGACTAAGATCATACCCATTAATCATCCCAGACAGAGCCTTATAACCCCTTAAATCTACCCTCTTATCATGCTTCAAATATTACTCAATACATTCATAAAAAGACTTGAAATTTTGGCCATTGAAGGTAAAAGATTTATCTCGGAATAATTTAACTGGGAGTGGAGAGGAAGGAGCTAGCCCGATCGGAACTGATGAAACTACTTTAACTCCTGGTTCTGGAATGCCTAAAAAGAAATTTAGCATTGAACTTTCTGTAAGGTTTATCTTCTTCTCAACCTCTCCGAACACCTTCGTGAAAGCACTGCTCTTCTCCATGTTAAAGGTAAAAATTCTTTTGGGCTCTGAGAATCTTGAACTTTCACAATCTCTGCTAAGTATAAATTTGCAAGAAATCCGAGCACAATTTCCACATAATCAAGAAAATTGAAAAAATATCGGAGGTGAGGTTGCGGGAAAGGTATGGAAAGAAGAAGATGAAAAAAATAAAAAAAATTGATTTTTTTTACTTTCCTTCTCTCAATAACCGCACCACCTTTTCCTCTTTCCCTTTCCAAGGCCATAATTACTTCTTTTCATCCTCCAACCATCAAATCACATTCTCTCCCCACAGATTAACTTCCCAAATTCCAACATGCACTCACCTTCCATCTTTTTGTTCTTTCTATTTTATTTTTTGTGTTTTTCTGAATTTCTATACACAAACATAAAAAATATAAAGCTAAATTAAAAGCTTAAATAAATACCTCAAATGTGACATACACCTAAGTGTTGTCTGGTGAGCTCAAAAGTGGCAGAATCCAAAGGTTTAGTAAAGATATCTGCAAATTGCTCCGATGTTGGAACATAAGCAACCACAACTTCCTTCCTTTCAACAAGATCTTGAATAAAGTGGTACCTTATATCAATGTGCTTTATTCGAGAATGCTGGACTGGATTCTTTGGTATATCAATAGAAATTTTGTTGTCACATAAAATCTTCTGAGGCCCTTGATGAAGTTCATAATCTTCCAGCATTTGTTTTATCCATAATAATTGTGCACAACTTCCAGCAGCAAGATATTCAGCTTCACCAGATGACATGGAAATTGAATTTTATTTCTTACTATGCCAAGAAACCAAATTTGTACCAATAAAGAAACAACCACTAGTGGTACTTTTGCGATCGTCTGCATTACCAGCCTGATCAGAGTCACTATAGCTAATAAGATGTGATTCTTGATTTTTAGAATACTAGATTCCATACTCAGAAGTTCCACTAACATATCGAATGATTCTTTTCACCGCAGGCAGGTAAGATTCCTTCGGATTAGCCTGAATTCTTGCACATACCCCTACATTGAAACACGTATTTGGTCAACTAGTTGTAAGCTACATTAAGCTCTCAATCATACTCCTGTACAATTTCTCATGAACACCAATACCCTTCTTATCTTTCACCAATTTATCTGTAGCCCCCATTGGAGTTTGAACTGATCGAGAATTTCTTAAGCCAAATCTTTTCACTAATATCATAGCATACTTATTCTGATTGATGAATAAGTCATTCTTTTCTTGCTTCACCTGAAGTCCTAGAAAATAGGTGAGTTCGCCAACCACGCTCATCTCAAATTTATCCTACATTAGATTGACAAAATCATGTACCATATATGGTGAGGTAGAGCCAAATACAATGTCATCTATATAAATGTGTGCAATCAAATTTTTTGATAACCTGTCTAGCACATATAAAGTGCAATCTACCCCCCCTGAAGATAACCTTTTTTTAATAAGAAAGTTAGTAAGATGCTCATACCATGCCCGTGGCGCTTGTTTTGGACCATATAGGCCTTTTTGAGTCTATACGCATGACGTGGATAGTGAGGATCTTCAAATCCTTTCTGTTGTTCAACATAGAAATTTTCATTCCCCACACCATTCAGGAAGGCACTTTTAGCATCGATTTGGTACAATTTAAAGTCCATATTAATATAAATAACAAGTAAAAATAAGAATAAATTCTAACCTGGGAACTGGTACAAATGTCTCATCAGCGTTAACACATGAGTATATTCATGAGCCACCAACCTTGCTTTACTTAGAGTAAGCTGACCATCAACATCTGACTTGTTTTTGAAAATCCAATTGGTGCCAATAACATTTACTCCTTTGGGACGAGGAGTGAGATACCATACGTCATTGCGTTCAGACTACCCAAGTTCTTCTTGCATTGCTGCAATCCAGTACTTATCAAGTAGAGCTTCTTTATAATTCTTTGGTTTAATTAGAGAGATGAAGCATTGTAATCCTGCAAGTTCCCTGTAGTTTACCCGTGGTAGTGTACGAGTTCTCTTGACACTAGATTCAGGTTCAACCTGTGTTGTAACGTGAGGTGGAGAACTGGGGATCGATGTTTCAACATCGATGTCATTAGGGTCAGCAGGACTCTCTGAAAATTCTGGTGTTCCAACATCGACTTGTCTGTCAGTCAGATTGTTCTGTGTTTGAACATGAACTAAACTGGTTCATCTTCTCCTTTTCCTTCTCCTAATACCTATTTGTAATCAAAATCATCAACATTCAAATTAATAAACTCCATAAGTGTATTTTTATGAAGATTATACACCATGTAAACATGGTTATTCATAGAATAACCAGAAAGATTCTGTCATCACAGCGGCTGTCAAACTTTAATAACTGCTCTTTATCCCTAAGAATGTAACACTTACTGCCAAAGACATGAAAGTATGAGACAGACGAAGACACACTCTCTTTATTGTATAACACGCTGTGTTGATTGATTCTGCATACCATTTCTTATGAATTCCATTTTCTGCCAACATAACTCAAACCATCTCCTGTAGAGTCGTATTTTTCCTTTCAACAATACCATTTTGTTGAGGTGTGATCGATGCTGAAAATTCATGCTGAATGTCAAGCTCATCACAGAAATCACTAAATTGAGAATTTTCAAATTCTCTGCCATGATCACTTTGAATCCTCACAATCTTCCCAACCGGACTCCCGTTTTTCTATTTGTAATTTGATCACCAAACTTCTGAAAACATCCATCATATCATATTTTTCTTTGAGGAAATCCATCCAAGCGTATGTGGAAAAATAATCAACACATACAAATATATACTTCTTGCCAGTCATACTAGGTGAATTGACTGGATCCATCAAATCCACATGTAGTAATTCAAGATTTCTTGACATGGTAATATACTGAATAGATGAATGAGGTGATCGAATCTGTTTACCTTGTTGGCATGGTCCACACACAATTCCCTTCTTGTTAATGAGAGTAGGCATACCTCGAACTGCTTTAGAGTTAGCGATCTTCTCTAGCATTTTGTAGTTGATATGTCCAAGCTTCCTGTGCCACATTGTTCCTTCATCTTATTTAGAGCTTAGACACCTCACTTCTTGTTCCAACAGGTAGCAATTGTCTGAAGATCGAATTCCTGAGAGTACCTTATCTGTTTTACAATGCATTTGTCTTTGTGAAACTCCACAATCATAGTATCATCACACAACTGAATGACACTCAGTAGATTAGCTTTCAAGTCTTCTACAAGCAAAACACTTGTGAAAATTAGAAATCTCTCAATTTACAGTTCACCTTTGCCAACAACTCGACTCTTATTTCCATCTCCAAATGTAACAAAGCCACCATCATGTGGTTTAATCTTTGTCAAATATTCCTAAGTTCCAATCATATGTCAAGAGCATTCACTATCAAAGTACCATGAGTCTCTAGAATTTGCAATAAGGGACGTGTAAGCAACTCGACAAACATAGTGTGTTTAGGAACCCATACCTTCCTGAACATTTTTTACCGTTGAGCCTCGTCCACATTGGAACTTAAGGATTTGTTTCTATTTGTGACCTTGATAAGAGCAGTAGTGACAAAGATTAGGATTGCGCCGTCCTGTCTTCATCACTTTCTTCTTCATAGCTTGTATCCCTGGTTTGAAATATGAAGTGCTGCTTTCCACTTTGTCAAAGCCAATTCCTTGTCTATCTCCAAAATTCTTTCCCATAGTCAATACATTATCTAGTTTTGCCTTTCTAGTGTTCAACTTGATGATTGCAGCTTCAACCATCTCAGCCCTCTCAGTTGTTAAACTTAACTTCTGTTTCAGTTGTTCAATCTCAATTTCAAGTCTTTCAACTAGATCCACCAGTTACATCTTTCTTTTAGCAAGTTGGCTTTTCTCGCATTTAAGAACTTTATTAGCCTCAACAACTTTAAGTCAACTCTCATACATGTTCTCATATGCATTGTAGATATCTTCATCATTCATTTCCTAGACGTCATCATCACTTGAGGTATCATCACTCAGTTTTTCTGTGTTGGAACAAACATATTTCTCATTCATCACCATGTTGGAACATGCACCTGCTGTTTCAACCAAATTATGAATCTTTGCTCCAAATGCTACATAGTTGCTAGTGAGTTCCTCTTCTTCTTCCTCTTCTTCCTCTTCTTCCTCTTCTTCATCATCACTCCATGAGGTTACATATGACTTTCCTTGATTTTTCCATATATTAGCACATTCAGCCTGGATGTGTCCATATCATTCACATTCTCTGCATTATATTATTCTAGACTGCTTTGTTTCACAACTCTGATTTCTTAAGAACTGTTGATTGGTTCGTTTGAATCATGTTCCTCGATTATTCCTGAAATCTTGTGCCCGTGGTCTATTTCCACCTCCACCAATTTTCTCTTGCGATCTCCTATTCACCACTTTCTTCAGTATTCTTGAGAAGTTCTTAGTGATAAGTGCAAGTTCTTCAATACCATCATCATTTTCACCGCCATGGTATGTCTTTTAGGAAGAAACTTTTAGCCAACTCTTTTTGTGCTTTCTTTGTAGGTGTTCTATAATCATCTCTTATGTTCGAAAAGATCCCATAAGTTCGTCTAGTGTCATAGTAGACACATCCCTTGCTTCTTTAATGCCGGCAACTTTCATTGAGAATATTTAAGGCAAAGATCTCAGGGGTCTTCTTCACAAGTTTTGCCTCCTTATAAGTTTTTTCCATGCTGATACGCCATGTTTGATATGTCTCTCAGCTTCCCTTTAATTGCCGCAATGGTTTCATCTTCCCCCATCTTCAATTCTTCAAATTTTGTGGCCAATATTTAAAGCTTGGATTCTCGTACACGACTTTTTCCTTCATGAACTGTTTGTAGAATATCCCAAGCTTTCTTTGCCTGATAACAAGTGGAGATGAGTTTGAACTGACATTCATCCACTACCGTAAAGATAGCATTCAATGCTTTGGAGCTAGCCATTGAACCTTTCAGTTCATCCGGAGTCCAAGTTGACTTGTCTTTAAGTTTCTGCTTCTTCGTACTTGATTCTCCCTCCTTTTCTTTTGAGCTAGTTTCTGCATCCTCAGTTGGGTGACTCCATTCTGTCTCCACAAAGTGTCACGCTAGTTCATCATGCGAGTTGATGAAAACTCTCATGTGTGCCTTCCAATAGTTGTAGTTCGTTCCCTCCAATAGTGGTGACTGATACACTGAAGCTACTTCTTTGGTCGTCATGGTAAAACCGATCACACTTTCCTTTACACAATCAAGGCAAGAGTAAATGACTTAGCTCTGATACAAATTGAAAATTTGATTTTACCTAAATTTATTAATTATCTCAACTATGTTCCAACATCATTTGTCCAACCAAGTATGAAAGAAAATAAGACACGAACACACAAACTTGGTTACGCAGTTCGGTGAAATTCACTTTCGTCTGCAGGGCCTGACCTAGTTCAGAATAAATCCACTAATCAGAAAGACAGAGTACAATGCACACCATACAACTATACTTATCTTTTCTAACTGTAACGTGTGGATTTTTTAAACTCCCATTGCTACTAATCCGCCTTGATCAGACTCCCTCTAATCTCGAAACTCGTCGACGCTTGATCTCCTCCTCCCAAGGAATTAAGGTATACGATTCAGAACTTTGATCAAAAGGTGTGATCATGTTGGAACACAGACACAAAGCTCTCGACTACTTTTCTGAATACAGAAAACCTGAATGCAGATTTCCTTCAATTAAATCCGTAAGTACCTCATATTGAATGTCTTCTATTTAAACCAACGCACGCATCAATTTCTGTGTGAATAGAATTCCTTCTTCACAAAATATTCTGATAACAACCAAATCCCTTGGAGATAGGAATTACCAAATCTAATCCTTTAAAGTAAGGAATTTAAATATCTCATCCATATCTCAACCATAATCGGATATTCACAAATCAATTTCAATTCCATAAATCTAATTCAATTCCATAAATCTAATCTAATCCCATAAATCTAGGAATTGATATATTCTTCAATAAAAAATACCATGGACGAAACACTTCTTCTCGGATTACACTTCTACCTTCTTTATTTATATCACAAACCTTCCTTCTTATTTGATGTTACAACATAACAATTCATCATTTGAATAATTTCCACAAATTGCCAATTAAATAAATCTGGACTTTACTGTTTTAAACGTGATCATAAACATGCCATTTTTAACCCTACAGATTCTATGTACCCTATTTCCCCAAATTCTCAGAAAAAATCCTTCAGCCACTTTAAACGGTGGGAAGCTCCCCATAAATCTACTGGTTACAGTGGTCTCCTAGTTTTTAATACTATCTTGAACTTCATCCAGGGGGGATTCTAGCCATTTTTATACTATTTACTTGAGTAGGGGCAAAAAACTTTACCTCATTTTTTGTATCCTCAAGTAGAGAGCTCCATTTCTGATCTTCATCCACTTTATCTTCCCAACTCAATCTTTTCCCACCTGAGTTTGTGCCTTCGATCTCAGTTTTTTTAGTTGTACTGTCTCCCTCCCATTTTCTTGGAGTTGTCTTCAACAATGGAGTTTACTTCTCCTGGGTTTCCGATTCGACTTTGCTAGCTTCGTCCCCCATGTCCATAACTTCTTTTGATGATTTCTCCGTCAAAATCACTTCATCATCGGTCTCCTCTGCTACGTTTTCAACTCCATATCCAATTGATTTTTCTTCACCAACTCCCTCTTCTCCTTTGTATTTGCCCTCTGAGACCGACGACATTTACCTCCCGATTTACCCATGGCAGGAACACTAGGAAATCATTCAGCAACGAAGGGCAGTTTTGTTTCACAGTGACAGTGTAATAGAATATTAGATAAATTAGAATCAGGTTAAGAAAGGAATACCCTTTCTGATTGGTTTTGTATATCTTTTTCCATATCTGATTCTGCGTTGTATACCCTTTGTACTCAGTATATATATGAATACACACAACCACAATTATTTGTGGATTTTACATTCTATCACTCTCTATTTTTTTTTCTTTGTGATCAATAATAATTATTACCGGAAACCACTCTTTCAAGAGGGAGTACTACAATATCCAGCTATTTTATTAGAAATCATGGCGTCTGTCACACAATAATGACAACTCTATTAACCATCGTCAGTATGTGTAAGAAAATTGCGGTTTATAGCATAAAAAAACCCTTCGCAATTGTTCCAACAATTGGTTAACCCCGATTTATGGGGGCAAATAAAGGTTTTTAGTTTGGTGAAAACCATGGTTTTCCTTTAAAACCTGTCGTCTATGCAACCCGCTGCTTTTGGGTGTACGAAATTTTTATTTGTGTGGCTTTTGTACGATAGAAGGTGAGAGTCCAATCAAATTTCAACAAGCGTTAAATTTATGTGGAGAAAAATAAGAATATAATTAATTGTAATTTTTAATTAATACTTGATAAAATTTTACTAGGACCTCCCCTCCCCACATATTAAATCTCCACATATACAAAAAAAATTGGACTGCAGTTGCCAGACAAACAAGAAATTGTTTTATGTGGGGGTTTTATACATGGGGAGATGAAAGTCAAATAAAAGTTTGACTAGTATCAAATTCAAGTTACAATTAAGGATGAATTTAATTGTAATTTTTTATTAACACTTGTAAAATCCTCATTTGACCTTCACCTCCCCACATGCAAATTATTCCCACGTTAAAAAATTATCTCAGGAAAACTCATGATATTTTGAAAGTCTACAAAACACCAGTTTTCAACTTGAAGTCGAATTATGTACTCTCTCCATCAGTCCCTCTATAAGTGTCTTACAGTTTCTTTTAACCTATTCATGGATTATTTTAAAAGTTCAATATTTTAAATTACTTATAACAAAAAATTATAAAAATAGATATTATAAAACTATACGATACCGTGTTTAATAAAGGATTTTCTACTAGTGAATGGATTGTCCATAATTCAAAGATAAACCACTTGTCAGGAGACCTCCTGTCTAAATATCATCTACTTTATTGAATTTCGTCACGAGACCTCCTCTCTAAAAGAATTTTGAGAAGAGGAGCTAGCGCCATTATTGGGGGAAAAGACGAGCTGAGATTCATAACATGTCCTTGAAAAAAGATAGGACCGGATTAACCGGTAGGAATGACGACGGATGAACCGCCATTAACTATATGTTTAACCGTCCGTGTATTGTGTACTTCATTTGTCCAATTTCATGTTGCGCGCTTTGACTTTTAGTTATCTACTCATAAAATGTTTGATCTTTAATATCTTTCGTTAAGAATGATTAAAAATTGTAAAAAGTTGATATTTTTAAAATATACTTCGTATGTTATAACGAATCTAACAACGTGATACTCAATAATATTTACACTTATATACTGATTCAATTTTATGGTCAAAGTTAAAAAGTTTTGACTAAATAAATTGTTAAATTGCAGTTTGAAATGTGGCAGCGGAAGTATTACATTCTGAAATGAAAGGCTACGACTTTGGAAGATTCCTGGTGAAAAATAAACAATCATCGTGCAATGGCGCCGTGAATGGTGGTTTCTACACTAGTGTAATTTTTTAGATAATTAATTGATTTAAATGATGAGTGTTATAGTTGTTTTATGATAGATTTTAATCATATTTATGATAGTAAGTAGTAACTAGTAACTGATATGTTACGTGCTATTGAGAGAAGGGTGAAAAGATGGTTAATTATACAATTGTATTCCCAACACAATATCCCTTCACAAGAGTGGTCCCAGTCCCTTAAAATGGAATTTTCTTTCTATAGTATCATATCTGCTGAAGTTGAAAGTACATATGGAATATTTAGAATATTGGTCATCCCGCCAGACGAAATATGGCTTGTGTACAAAGACGAGACGTTGGCAAATTATCCGGGGATAACATTAATTTCCACATAAACCACAATTCTCATTAGAACATCTCCAACGTTGCGCAATCTTTGTATTTGGAGTGTTAAAAGGCAAACTTTCCAACTCCAATCATACGCAATTTTATATTTGGAAGTTGCGTTTGTCTACGGTACCCGCTATATATCGTAGATACTATTTATACGGTAAATCTCCCTTTTCCTTTTTATTTTATTTCCTTTTTATTCCTTTCTCTTTTTTTGCTTTTCATTTCATACTCCCTCTGTTTCTCTATTATTGGCACAAATTTTTTTTTGGTTTTTTCTTTTATATTGACACACTTTCCATTTTTAATAATATTCCTTCAATTTCATCCACTCATTCTACTTTTTACATTATACATTCAATTTCATATAGTCATTTTTTCCACCTAAATCCAAGCACATAAACCTATGATGCCAATTATAGAGAAACGAAGGAAGTATGTTTTCTGATTTTATTTATTATTCCTATTTTTATTTCATTATTTGCATTATTTTCCTTTTTTAATTTATAACTTTGCAATTATCTATTGATTATACATTATTTGAAATTTATATTTTCCTGTATTGACAATTTTTGTTATTATACCATAAAATTTTATTTTAAAATATCATTTATTACATCTCATTTCACTAATAATATTAATATAATACAATTTATTATTTTATCATTTAATAATATAGCATATAAACTACGTAAATTATATTATACCCGATGTACCTTGCACATCGTATTCCTGATACTATAAAAATTATCTTGATAGTTACTCCCTAAAGTTATGGATAATAAATTAGTAATTATCTCTTATTTTCAAACATGGAACGGATAGTTAATTACTAAAATTATGGATAATGAACTAGCAATTATATTTTATTTTCAAATATATAAATGACTAGTAATTAACAATTACTACAAGGATACAGTAATTATTGTAATTCCAATGTACCATATAAGAATTATATATACTACGAATAATTATTTTAAATGTATCTTTAATTTTATATTCTTTTGGAACTATGTTTTGTTTTAATGATGTATTCGTTATTTGTGTTTCTTTTACATGTATTTTATTTCTTGAAGTGTTGTATCACTAGTTATCCGGTGTAATTTTAAGTCTTCCATTGAAGAACAATATTTATTATTATTTAATGAAATTTTAAATTAATAATTTAAGGTAAATTAGAATTGAGATAATTTTTGCAATATAATAAAATATTAGAAGAGTAAAAATAAAAGAATATGAAGAAATATTAGTTTTAGAGAAAAATACATAATAAATCATTGAATTAAATACACCGTAGTAACTATAATTTTTTTTATTATAGCAACTGTAAAGAAATTATTGTAGCAACTCAAAGATAACGGAAACTATTGGAGTTGTTCTTATCTAGAGTAGATAGACACATTTATGATTGCTGCTGAGTGACCTATTCACTTAGGACTTGGTAGCTGAACCAAAAAAGCGTTATTTATTTTTCACTTATAAAATACATTCAATACAATCTATCATCAATAGTGCTGTCAATCTCAGAAACGAACCGAGAACCCGACACGGACCGACACGACCGAACTCAACCCGAAACTCGAATCAGACCCGAGAAATATCGACTCGGACCCGCATCCGACACGACCGAACTCAACCCAAAACATGATTTTGACCCAAGATATATTGACCCAAACCCGCACCCGACACGACCGAAGTCAACCCGAAACCCGAATCTGACCCGAGATATATCGAC
>JAULKM010166615.1:0-27570 GCA_032355605.1 Rubia tinctorum | reverse complement strand
TCTCGCTTCCCGGTCAGCGAGTTGGGGGGTCCAGGGGGGCAGAGACGCCCCCGGCCTGACGTTATTACATGTCCTCTGTTTGGGCTGTTATTGGCATTCTGTCATCTGTTCTGGTTTTTGGCCAAAATATTTTTGGGCCCAAAGCCATTAGGGTTTAAGGTGGAGAGGACTATATATATAGTGTCTCATCCTTTTATTGTAACCCTAAGAGATATGATTGGTAGAGAGTAGGAAATCTGTAATTCTGGCCTTTTCTCTCTTGTGGAATCCGATCTTGGTCGGCCGTGGATGTAGCCAATTGGTGAACTACGTAAATTCTGGTGTTTTGTCGTTCACTTTATTTTCTTTGTTTGTTCTTTCTCGGTATTCCGCACAACACTTCCAATGATGCTCGATAACGCCATTCTCAACAAATCCACCCTAGTCATCAAGAAATACCCTTCTCTGAAATAGGTTTATGATGAGGCTATAAAACTATTTTCAGATGAGGCTATCTTAAAGAAAGAATAGCCTTTCCCCACCCCTGCATTCCAAGAAACCAAATAGGATTTAGATGTGACTATTCGCATGAAGTAAGAGCCTGACACCAATCCTTATCCCACCTCTACAAACCAAAGACCCCGACTCTTTAAGTCTATCATTGACACCACCCGGAAGCGAAAGCTTCCTCCTGAATGTGATAATCTTGATACCATCCAACCGAAATCAAAGTGAAAGCTCCCCAATCCTTCATCGAAAGTTACCCTTTTGAAAGTTTTAGGGGGGAATAACAAGGCTGCTATTGCCGGAGTGTGACTCTCATATGTCTATGACAAGTTCTTTACCAGAAGCAAAGATAATACTTTGTGTGCCTTGGATAGAAATAATGGCTTGTGTTCACCTAGTTAAATTAGAAATGAAATTAGATGGTCGGTTACTCAAGCTCCATGGCTATTTGTGACTACGGACAATGGCATTTAGGTATACAACCTGAGCACCTGCACTGACCAGCTTTTTAATGCTCCAAATGTTTGTTCCGTGGATGGTGTTGCTATGCTTTTTGGCTGACTGGAGGATGGTTCCATTCAATTTTGGGAATTTGTCAACATGGTCCTTCAGACTACACAGAGGGGTAGGGTTTTGGATAGGTTAGGTGTTCGACTGCAAAATCCTGTCAAAACTGGGATTTTTAAGAGTTATTTCAAAGTGACAAAATATGAAGATTTTGGGTTCAAGGAAGGTGTAATACAAACCCTTACAAGTTTCTCCACTCCTATTACAATGCTTCCAATGATGCTCGATAACGCCATCCTCAAAAAATTCACCCTAGCCATCAAGAAACATCCTGCTCTGAAATAGGTTTATGATGAGGTTATGAAACTGTGTTTTGACGAGGCTATCTTGAAGAAAGAAGAGCCTTGCCCCACCCATGCATTCCAAGAAACCAAAATGGATTCTAATGTGACCATTTTCAGGAAGGAAGAGCTTGTCACCAAGATTTATCCCACCCTTACAAACCAAAGAACCAAACCTTTTGAGTCTATCACTGACACCACCCGGAAGTGAAAGCTTCCTCCTGAACGTGATAATCCTGATACCATCTAACTGAGACCAAAGCGAAAGCGCCCCAATCCTTCATCGGTAGTTACCCTTTTGAAAGTGTTAAAGGGGTACAACAAGGGTGTTATTACCGGAGTGTGTTTCCCATATGTCTATGACAAGTTCTTTATCGGAAGTAAAGATAGGACTTTATGTGTTTGGGAAAAAAATAATGGGCTTTGTGCTCACTCAGTTAAATTTGGAAATGAATCAGATGCTCGGTTATTCAAGCTCCATGGTTATTTTTTATACGAACAATGGCATTAAGGTCTACAACTTTTGCTCCTGCACTGACTAGCTTCTTGATTCTCCAAATGTTTGCTCCATGGGTAGTGTTGCTATGTTTTTCGACGGACTGGAGGATGGTTCCATATTGGTATGGAAGGAAGCTACTCTAGAAGTTGTGGCTATCTTGAAGGAGCACCAGCTACCCATGCTCTCTCTCTCTCTCTCTCTCTCTCTCTGTGCGCTTGCACTACATCTCATCGCTTATACTAAGGCTCTAAGGACCAAACAATGAGAGTTAGGGACGTCGACCCCTTTGAGTGCCTCAATGTAATCAATGAATTTTCAGGTGTTGTCATCTCTATCACCTCTTTCTTTTGCTAGAAAAATTATTGTTACCTGGCTCACTCGATCAACATTGATGGTGTGGAGGCCAAACCAAGATGGAACTTTGAAAGAAGTGCACAAACTTGGAGTAAAAAGCAGAGTGGTTGCATTATCAGCTATAATACATGAGGCTATTCTACTCAACTTTCCTCCCTCAGCAACACTACTCTTCGCTTGTACAATCTCCCCTCTGTTTCCAAAAGAGGAATTTTTTTTAGAGGGAGCAATTAACGCTATTGCCAACGGATGCAGTGGCTTGTTTACCACTGTGACACTATTGGCCAACTTAGTGTTTAGAGGATTCCACGACAACTATGAAGGGGCTGAATTTATGACCCCTATCATTAGATTCTTATTATTTTGGTAGACCTAGTTCTCAGTAAAGGGGTTGAATTTGTGACCCCTTTCTTAAAATTAAACATATAAAATTCTCATTGTTTTGGTAGAACTAGATGTAGTCACTGTACATTTCATTAAAAAATTAAAAAATATATTTTACAATAATATGAACACAACAAATTATTTAGAGTGACACCAGTTCTATATCATGTAAGGAAGTGTCCAAAAATTTCAACACTTCTATATGTCATTAATATTAACTACGCTTTTTGTCAACATATATCACTACATCAACTTGTGTCACAATATTTTACAATGTGTCGCAACTACTTTTGTGATACTGTTATTTGATTCACTTTTTAAGGTGTCGTAGTTATATTTTCACACATATAATGAGACACCTTAAAATGTAAATTTTATTATATTAATTGATTTAGCAGCATGGATGGTGACATATATAGGTGCAGTAATATTTTAGAGGCACGTGAGTGTGAAAAAATAAGTTGAATTGTGACATATATATTAGAGACACTTTTTTAATGTGTAACAGTTATTTTTGACACTTATATTGAGACACCTTAAAATGTAAACTTTGTCAGTATGGATAGTGACATATATATAAATGATGTCATATTTTAGTGACATGTGAGTGTGAAAAAAACAAGTTGATTGTGACACTTTTTTAACTTGTTACAAAAAAAATCGTTTACTTTAGGAAATCTCCTTAGTGAAAATTCATATAGTGACACATGATCGAATCTTCCCAAGTGTACGTAGAAGGGTCCCCGTCCATTAAATTCCTTTACGATGCATGCCCCCAACACGTACGATTATGTGGATAGAAAATCATAAATTGTGATGAGATAATTGGGCATTATTTATCTGTAGAAATGGAGCCTATGTTGCCGACATGGCGCCCATATCATGAATTGCCACGAAGTCAACAACTGTTTGGCCACTTGGTTATGTTGTAGTTGGCTAATTTTGCAACTTGATTAAAATCACCACTCTTGTTTTTTATCGTGGATTGTTATATCAAGCACTTAGTTACGCCCTATATTATATATTAAATAAATATATTATGTATTTTGAATATTTTTAAATTAATAATAAAATTAAATAGTAATTAATTATTAATTGTATTTAATGTTAACCTATTACAATTTAAAATTATGTTTAATGATGATTTTTAAGAAGGTCGCGGGGCGGGGGCGGTCGAGAGGCGGTTGGGTTCTCCTTCCACTTTCCCTGATGGTTTCTCCTTCCACTTTTCCAGTTAAGTTCTCCTTCCACTCTACCGGTCCGGTTCTCCTTCATCGGTTCTCCATCCACTCTACTGGTCCGGTTCTCCTTCTCCGGTTCTCCATCCACTTTCCCGGTTGGGTTCTCCTTCCACTCTACCGATCCAGTTCTCCTTCCCCGGTTCTCAATCTACTCTACCGGTTCCCCTTCTCCGCTTCTCCTTCCCCGGTTCTCGTTCCCCTACCCCGGTCCGGTTCTCGTTCCCCTTCTCCGGTCCGATTCTCCTTTCACGATTCTCCCCCCTTTTCTAGTTCTCTCCTTCCAATTTTATTTCTTTTAGATTCTCCTTTCCTCCCATTTTGGGTTCTCCTTTCCTCCCATTTTGGATTCTCCTTTCTTCCCATTTTGGGTTCTCCTTTACAATTTCATTACATATTTTCGGTTCTCTTTAAACATTTTTATTCCAATTTTATTACACATAATTACTTAATAAATAAAAATATTTATTATTATTATTTTAATGACTTAATAAATAATTATGTAATTATTAATTCAATTAATTAATAATTAAAATAGTTATTAATTTAATTACTTAATAAATAATTTCATAATTATTAATTTCATTAATTAAAAAACAATTATCATCATTATTTTAATTACCTAATAAATAATTACCTAACAAATGTTATTTTCAAATATTATTTTAAATTTGAACTTTAATTTCAAAGAATAATGTTTGCTAATTTTTTTAAATATTTTATATTTCAATATTCTTTTAATTTTTAAATTAAACCCAAACAATTTTTTCAGATTGTTTTATTTAATTAAAATTTCATTTGAAAATTTTGCATTAATTTTCATATTACAATTTTATTTAATTTTAAATTAAAATTCTATTTCCCTAAATTACTGTTAGGTGGGCAGACGGGCGACGGAGGCGATGTTTTCTGGTAGGCGACGGATTTGTGTGGAGTGGAGGGAAGATATGGTGAAATGGAAGTGAGGGTAAAGAAAAATGGTGATAAATAATGGGGGTAAGTAAATAATCCAACACAAACAAAAACAATAATACAAATATGTATATGTATTATGATGTAAATAGTAAAATACAGAGCGTGATATATAATTGCACTTTTTCTTCTGTTGTAGATAAACATTCAAGTCTTGCTTTTTAGGTTCCATGCATCATCCCCACAAGAATCTATAGTACGGAGTACAAAATCAACACCACTTGAGAAAAATGACCCACAAATCAACATCTTCAACGCCAATTATGATTGTAACCGAGCATCACCAAGTAAGTGATAGGTGGTACATACGTATTCACTTTCTGACCCGTCAATCTATTTTAATAAATCATCTCGATTTCATTTAATTTCATAACTATCTCTTAGATTATTTATTGTACGTACAATTAAGTAAAATAATATAATATTAACTCGACTATGATCCACTAAAACGAAATAAAACTCCATTGGTGTGGGAGCGTTGAATACTGGCGCAAATTATACAGCAGGTCATATTTTCAGTAATATTTTGTTTATTTTATATTGTATGGAGGTGCGTTATGTTATGTAATATTGTGGATCATTGCAGTTCAATTGAAATTACTACGTAAATATTGTGTGTATAAATAAAAGTATTGAAATGGACATTCTACATGTATACAATACAGAGTCATGGTACTCCACGGGTATAATATAAGAATTGTTGGATACTACCTCTGGTCCACTAATAATGATAATATTTTTGTAAAAAAATCTCAAAATATGTTCGACCACTAATAACTTTAGTTATATATAATAATGGCCTAATAAAATTTACCTTTAAAAAACTACACATTACGAAGAATTCAATAACATATCATATGATGTATGTTATTTTATGCAACTAAAATTATCGCTGATTAATCACGTGATAGTAAAAAAATTGGTCAACCGGTGTTATTATTAGTGGATCAGAGGGAGGGAGGACTATTACTATTTTTTTTACTTTTCTTTTCTAATCCATTCTAAGAGAGCTGAAAATAGGGTAACTGAATTATGGAACGTTCGGGATGCTAGCTAGCTATGGGTTGTAGACTTTTGGCACAGTGTGGAATGAGTTACGATTCCAATTTTTAGCAATGAGCAATTAGCAACTACTTCCTCCGTCCCCCAGTTTTGACCTATTTTTTTATCAACTTTCTCGGACCATGTTTGACCATAAATTTCAATTACTATATGGACTCCAATGTCATCATGTGAAATATTGTTAGACTCCTATGTTTACGTAGTTTCGGAATATCAAATTTTAATGTACCATTAATATCCGTAATTAAAGTTATTGATAGTCAAACATTGTCTGAGAAAGTTGACCAAAAAATAGGTCAAAACTGGCGGCATCGAGGAAGTAGCAACTAGCAACTAGCAACGTGGAAACAATAATAATTTATAGCTGTGTGGAGGGATTTTCTCCCAAGGGAAAGATTGTATTAAATTTAGCAATAAGTGTTAGGCCATGTTCAATGGTAGGAACCGCTACCGGTTTTTTACCAATTAAATATATTATTTTTCTCATTCTCTCTCTTCCACCTCATTTTTAAAAACCACTTAAGAAACCACTCATTTTCTCCTCCACAATGGTAAGAAACTACTTTATACTATTCATGAACCTCATTTGATTCTCTCTATCCTACTCATTAATTTAACCATTAACATTTAATTTATTTAGATTTGTGCATCCAACATAAGTTGAATGTGAAATTTATTTTTAAATTATAATTCTATCAATTAATTTTCATTATTTTCAAAATTATTAATTTTGGTTTGTATTAAAAATAAAATAATTTTAATTAAATATGTCCACTCAAATGTGAAATTTAATAATATATTTTTATTTTAAAAATTGAATTTCATTTTTTCATAAATTATTTAATATTTTGTGAATACATATTTTTTCCTGATTTTTAAAACAAAATTTCCAGATTTTTCAAAAAAACAAAAAAAAAGTTTTCATTGAGTGGGACACGTGGGCCACTAAATGGCCGACACGTGTCCCACTCATGGTAAAAGAAGATGGGCGGAAGCAAGGTGAGCCCAGTCATGTGCTTGTGTCAGTTGCTTGTGTCAGGGAACCGGTTTACACAAGAAACTAGAGACCGATTTTTTAATTAAAAATCGATCTAGAAACTATTACTGTGGATGTTTTCGATTTCTAGAACGATTTTTTAAAATTAAGAAATCACCACTACACATGCACTTATTACAATAAATTCTCAAAGCAAGTGTATACAAAGTGACAAAATAGAAAGCATAGCAAACAAGCAACAATTTCTGGCGACTATTATTAGTGTAGCGACTTGGAAATAGGAACGAATCACGAGGTCAACAATTTTATTTCTAACGCGTTATAAACCATTTGTTTTCAATCCGAGCCTTCTATAATAGTGCAAGATGTTGAATTTGGTGATATAGGCATACAACTGTATTTGTAAATAAAAGTTTGATTAATTCTTTTTGAGATAGATCAACTTATTATTTTTATATTCTGTTTTTCCCAATCACCGTATAAAAGATATTATTTGCTTTTTCAATGGTGCCGTCAACCGGAAATATTAAAAACATTTTGTCTAAACTAATATTACTATATATAATCAATTATAACTTATGGCAAAGTCTTGGAAAGATTGTCTTTCCATAGATTTATGGAAAAACGGAGTTTAATTAAAATAATAAAGGTAAAAAGTCTTAGTTGCAATATTAAAAATTTATTATGTAACGTGTAGTAGTTATAAATTTATAACCCAATTCACAACCAAAAAATTTTATTTTCATTTCTTCTAATTTGCACTTTAAAACTTGGTCTTTCCATGACTTATGGAAAGACCGTCTTTCAAGAGACGAACTCATAACTTATACTAATATTATAATATGTTATTGATTTTAATTCTTCACTATATATAATCAATCACAACTTGTTAAAATATGTAACTTGTTAATATATAATTAAAATCATAAATATATCATTGTATCATATATATACACACACATACATATATACACACACATACATATATACACACATATTTATATATCACTGAATAAAATTTAAAGAAACGCATAATCTAACATAACAAAATGTTTAGCTTTTTATACATTGATAGACTACTTTTGATAAAAATATGTATACATATAATTTATTTATTAATTTATACATGACAAAATCTTGTTTTAGACGACTAACTGTTAGATGATGACATTTTATAATCAGTGAGACTAATAAGGTCATTTGATGTTCAATTTTATTATTGCAATGAGATACATATAATTAATATAGCATTTTAAAATAAATCTCAACATATAAATAATTATTTTTTCAATATTTTGAATGAAAAATTATAAAAATAATTAAATTTTATTGTATTCAATATTTAACGATTTCTAACTATCTCATATAGTTTTCCTTAAATAACTACATTTTAAAATTTTAAATAAAATTCTTTGTTTTCAATTTAAAGGTAAGGCACAACATGTAAAACAACTTAATCCTAATATTTTAATGATAATATCGTGCAAAGAGCGGTGGTAATCTGCTAGTTAATTAAATAAGGATGGTTATAAGTTGGTTCACATTGATAAAATGAAATGGATCAAGAAGTAAAATCTAAATTAAATTTATAGTGCCAAGTCTAATTTGAACCAATTAACAGTTAGATCAGATGAGGACATTATGTAATTAATAGAATTTATGGTAGGGATAAATTTCTTTTAAAAGATAAAAATAATTTCAAAAAGCAATTATCAAAAGGTGTTGGATTCAAATCATATTTAATTCAGATTTGATATCCAAAGAAACTGTAAGGAGAAATTGCAGTCAAAGTTGTTTAAACAATGGACTTATGCTGATACCATTATTTATGAGGATTTAATCAGATTTACATAATTGGGTCCATTAGCATGTTCAGGCCAATTATATTGTTAATTCAATTTAATCGATCTTTAGAGCCTTTTGGGGTCAATTTAGAGATAATTTTACGCATTATAAGCGATTTCAATATAGTGACATAAAATATTTTTAGCAATTAGAATGACTTATTTTAGTCTCCTAGTTTAGGAAAATGATCTTAACGGGTTAAATGGAGGCGGATTGGATTTTTAGCACGGGAGTTTCATTTAATTTAATTTTCATTGTCTTATATGTTTGATCAAAGGAGTGGATGAATCATTTTGCGTGCGCGCGTTTCATTTGATACTTCACTGTGATTAGTTCTGAATGTAGTCTCGGGTCGATACTATTTTGGTTACACTATGCCTACACAGTGACAACATCTTATCCTTGGTGTTCCCTTCTCGTTGCCACATAGCCTTTTGCTTAGTGTAATATCGATTAGTGCCTTTGTGTATCTCTCTCTTTCAGTCTCTAAGACTTTTATTAGAATTTTAATATTTAGCTAACATGTCAGTGTAAATGGTATTATTCCATATTATTAGAATCATGGGGTCCTATCATAAAACTAATTGGTACTATTTAGGGGTGACCTATGATCTTATATACTGAGTCGTAACTCTATCAACCACCGATTTGGGACACTAACACCCCCTCACATATAGCGTATAAATCATCACGCAATCACGCCCCCTCACATCAGGTAGACTAAATTGTGTTTTGGTCCATAACATAGAATCTTATACCATCTTTTGGTCCATGAAAACCACCCGGAATATGGTATTGGGGACCAAAAATTTCATTTTCAATTTGTGGGGTACTGAAAGGAAGTGGTTTCGCTCTCGGGGACCAAAAAATGGTATAAGATGCTATGTTAGGGACCAAAAAAATAATCTCCTCCTTCTCTTTTGAGTTATCTGTCAATTCATTCTCCGATGCCAAAAAACCGGGGCTAGAGGGGTGTCTCTGTGGTAGTGTTGAAGTAGGAACGAAGAAGATATGAATTGAAGAAAGATGGAAAGATTATAAATCTGAGTCAAACTCACGGACCGTGACACTCAGAAGCATGCAAGACCTGAAGAATGAAGTCCGACTCGTAGACCGTACAAATATGCGCGGTTCGTGACACTCAAAAGTTTCTAGGAGAATCAAAACAATATTCGACTTCAACTTGTGGACTGTGCAAAACTGCATGATCTGGAACGCGTATTCGCAGATAAGGAAAATGATTCGTCGCTGACCATGCAGAATTACACGGTGTGTGATAGACCCTTAACTAGGGTTTAACTAGTCTACACTCTTTCGGCCTATAAAGACAACCCTCTGTCCATTAGATAAGGAGTCGAACTTCAGGGTAAAAACCTTAGTTTGGACATTTATCGTTCATTTATTTCTCTTCTTTGATTATGTTTAATCAATGTTTTGTTATGGGTTTTAGTATATTGAGCTAAATTAGTGTTTGAGGATATTTGATATTTAACTTATAATTTGTGATATTTTAGATTCCTCCCATCTAATTACTTGATTATCATGATTGCTTGCGCTTATTGTTTCTACTAATTATATGATTAAGTTTAGTACGTACAACTAATAGTTATTATGCCTTGATTTAGCGCTAGGCTCAAGAACAAACTCAGGTAGATTTTGTCTTTTTATCAGTCTGATCATTGGCTAGTGTGAAGATTTTTTTGGCGTGACAACCATGATTGTTGATTAGTGAGTGAATTAGGCTTTATTACGGAATTGGACTAATCAATGTTTATTGGTGTTAGTTGCGGATGATTAGGTAGGAAATTATCTTTTTACTGAATTAGATTGAGGTTATAAGATAGTCCCAAAAGTGATCTCTTGAGTTTGTAGCCACCAAGACAAGGCTAAAATCTCAAAGACATGGTGAGATACTAATGTTCTAGATGGAAGTGGTCTTGTCTAGAATAGGTGGTCATGTTGGGTCCTTGAGTGTAATGATACTCCCGGAATTAATCTATTTTATCGCGAATATGGGTTGATTAACTTCAAGAGTAAGGACTAGAAGGTGGTCACAGTTGCTTACCATTAGCTAAACCAGAGGGAGGTGAGAGATGAATTACTAAGACAATTCTAAAATCTTAGAGAGCATAGTGAGATACTAATTTTCTAGATATGGCAATGGTCTTCGTCTAGGATGAGTGGTCGCATTGGGTCTCGGAGTGTAATGCTACTCCCCAAAGTTATTCTATTTTACCGTGGATACGGGTAGATTAACTTTGAGAGTGAGGGATAGAAAGAGGTCTTGGTTTTGCATAGCTAGCTAAACTGGGGGAAGGTGATAGATGACAGGGAGGTGTGTGCCCTTTGGTGAGAATAGAGATAATCTCCAATGATTTCAAGTTTTCCAGGATCAAATTTAATAGCTTAACATGTGAAACAAATGCCCCCCAAGTCTCCTTATTATTCGTTTTTACTCTCTTTTAGTAATTTGCATGTTAGATAGTTTTATCTCATTCTATACTTTTAATTGGTAGATTTGTTCTCAAATAAACCCCTCTTTATATGTGCACACACTTAGTGACTCTTGTGTGTGTTATGTGCTATGTGAACTTTCGATTGTACCCTTTTTCTATGAGGACGACCTTGAATCATCACTTTCTACTTTCTAGTAGTTAGTAGCATTAGGGTAGCAACGTATAAATCTTATCCTTAACTTGCACATCAAAACGTGCATCACACACCAACAAGGTCGCCACTCAATTTGCAGTATTCCCCAAACTAGAAAAACTAACAATCTTACTATCCAAATCGAAACCCTATGATTCCCGAATATACTGATCAAAATTTAACAAAATCAGACAACTTTTCTCTTGGATGCGACCTTTGAATCAGAACTCTCAGAAAAATGGGAACACATTTCAGCTCCCTCAAGAACACTTTTATCACTCACCTCTCTTGTTTTATTGTACTCTTATTTTATATCTCCAAAGTGCTCTAAATCCCTTTTATAGATCCACATAACACTAGTGGAAAATGGGTGATTAAAGGTGGTTTTAACATACCAGATAAGGCACATTTTAATGGCTCCACCTTTTATCATTAACGAAAAAAGGTAGTTCAAAAACCACCATTGATTGAGGTTTAAATTGAGTTACGAATTTGGAACCTATTTATAATGTTATGAAAATAGTGCTAGAAACCTTAGGTTTTCGACAGCAAGCAAAAAACATATCTGGGAAAAAATGGAAAAATATCAATAACGGGGTTACAACACAGATCTGGAAACAAGAAAACGTTGAAGGAAAAAACAATCAGAGCAGATCAAATGTAAAAAACATCAAATATAAAAACTTCTCCAAATCGTGTACTTCTTCGGCGTGGTGGAGAGGCTTCGCAGTGGAGTGCCACGGTAGTGGGCCGCGGTGGTGAAGGGCATTGCGGTGGATGTGGCGGGCTTAGAGGTGGAGGGCCGCGGTGGCAGTGGGCTCAACAGTTGGCTTTGCAGTGGATTGTTGTGGTAGCGGAGGACTTTGCGGTGGATGCGAAGGGCTTTACGACGAAGAGGTTTGGCGTAGAGCTTCGCAGTGGTGGCAGAGGGCTTGGTAGCGGAGGATGTTTAAGGCACCGATCGGAACTAGGAAGAAGGAAGGAGGAAAGAGGGAGGAGAGATGGAGAGATGGAGGTGGGAGAAGGGAGGAGGGAGGGAGAAGCAGAGGCGCTGATTAGAGATAACTAAGGGATTAGGGAGAACACCGAGGGAGAAGGGAGTTCTCTGAAATTTGACTTAAGGGAACCCTAAATGGGTTTTTTTTAATATTGGGTCATTAAAGACACCCCATTAAAGGCAGTTCTGCAATAGAACCACGTTTAATAAATTTACATTAAAGGCATAACCACCTTCGGTTGATTTAGAGCATGCTTTTAAAATGAAAGGGTGGCCTGGAGGGTAGTTCCGACTTAGAAAATTAATTTGGGTCCCCAATAAAGGTGGTTCATAAAAAAAATCAAAGGAACCACATTTGATTGCTTCTTTTAATAAAGTGTTTTCTACTAGTTTAGGGTACACCAAGAGTTACCTTGAAGTCACCTTATCAACAACCAATAAATAAAAAAGAGCTAGCACTGAGATTACTAAAAAGGCATACCAAAGGGTTGCACAGTCTTTATAAACACTTGAAGCTTATTCCAATGAGCTCACTACAAATCTCAAGCTTAACTCCTGAAACTGCCTTCGTCAACATATCAACAACATTCTTGTTAGTGTGAACTTTCTTCAATATCATTAGTTTCTCCTCAATCACATCTCGCAACAAATGATACCTAATATCAATATGTTGGGCACGAGCATCATACATGGAATTCTTGCTCAAGTCCATAGCACTTTGACTGATAAAAAGCACTACACACTCATCTTGCTGCAAACCTAACTCTGGAAGAAATATCTTCAACCAATGCATCTCTATACTGACTTCCATAGCTCTAATGTACCGCGTCTCAGTCATTGATAATGCCACACACATGTATAGTTTGGATTGCCATGAGATGGCTCCCCCTGAAAAATGTGAACAAATAGCCCGCGGTAGACCTTCTTCTATCAATGTTTATAGCCATGTCATAATCAATATAACCTTCAAGAATGGTCTTTCCACTTGCAAAGCACACATAATTTGGAAGTACCTAGCAAATATATGAAAATATTCTTCACCGCATCCAAATGAGTCTCACCCAAATTGGATAAGAACCTACTCACCATACTAACAGAATGTGCGATATTTGGTCTTCACACACCATAGCAATACGTCACAGAACTAACAACATAAGAATAAGGAACAGAAGACACACTTTCTTTATCTTTCTCTGTTTTAGGACAATCTTCCTAGAGCAACTTGAAATGAGAAGCTAACGGTGTATTAAAAACTAAAATATTTAGTATTCTTCATATTGAACTTTTCATGCTCATTCAACATACATATCCTGTGACAACAATAACTTTCTTCCTTTTCAGTCATCTTGGCCAACAATTAACATGACATCGACACATTAAAAAAGAATTATGAAGTTACCTCCAGGGAGCTTTTAGACATAGACACAAGGATCAGCTGAAGTTCGTTTATAACCATTGCCAACTAATCAAATTTCTTGTACCATTACTTGGTGCATTGCTTCAGCCCATAAAGACTTGTTTTCAACTTGCAAACATGATCATCTTTCCCTTTAACTTCAATACCTTCTGGAAGCATCACATAAATCTCCTCTTGCAAATCGTCATGCAAGAAAACAATTCCAAGTCAAGACTAGCAACTAAACCCATCACGATTGTAATAAAGGTCATCTTGACCTCCAAAGAGAATATTTCATCATAATCAACACCTTTCATCTGGTTGCATCCTTTAACCACTAAGATAGCTTTATGCTTTACAATCTTATCACCATCTTTCTTGTGATTGTAAACATATCAGTTTCTAAAGAGTTTCTTTATTTTGAAGGTTTAACAAGATCATAAGTATCATTCTTATTCAATGAATACATTTCCTCTTTCATTGCCTCAAAACACAACTTCTTATATTTTTGAGACAACACTTCTTGAGAGATTTCATACTTCTCATCACTCGTAAAAGGCTAAACTTGAATACTTCTATAAAGGTATCCTCCCTCGATTAGACCTTCAAAACTCAACTTCCTCCATTTGAGGGGTAGGTTGAACCCCTGCTCATGATCCCCTTCATCCTCATCCATAGAAACCTCACTATCTTCAGGTTTATTAGCATCAGGTTGCAGATCCTCGACCTTATTGGGTGTCACCTCAACATTCTCATTCGATGGGCTGATTAATAGAAGTATAAGTAGAAGAAACATTAGTAAAACTAAAGGACAAATATTAATAAGAATTGTTACTCGTGATCAAACCCATCTTGTGCTCAAAGAAACCAAATCTCTACTTCTCACCCCTTTCTTCTTTTAAGGATAGTAGAGCCTATGATCTTCATCACCATATCCAACAAACACACATGGATTGATTTTCAAAACCAACTTTGATATTTGCTCTTTAGGAACATGAGCAAACTTGTTGCATCCAAAAACTATATGATGTGAATATGAAGGATCACATCCCTTCCAAACTCTCTCAGGAATGTTATATTAGCTAAAGGAATAAATGAAGATCGAAGATCGATTAATCAAATGAAAAGCACACTGAATCGCATCACACCAAAATGACTTAGGAAGATTAGAAATTTTGAGCGTGTATCTAACCTTCTCAACAATTTTCTATTCATCCTCTCGGTCATACCATTATGTTGAGGGGTTCCAAGCACCGTATTTTCATGACTCATTCCATGATGCAAAGAATAGCTTCTAAACTCATTGGAATTATATTTTCCCCCATTATCGGAACGAAAACACTTAAACCTTTTTTGTCTCCTTTTCTACCATGGCATGAAATTTCCTGAATATTTCACACACCTCTCATTTGGTCTCATCATGTAAACTCAAGCATCATCGGTAAAGGTGACAAAGTACTTGTTTCCAGAAAGTGAATCAACCTCCATGGGACCACAAACATCGGAGTGTACCTACTCCAAATTTCCTTGTTTCTTAGTTTATATCCTAGAAAAGGAAGATCTATGTCTAAACAGTGATTGTGAGGGGGAAGATAAGCACTAGAATCAAGGGGAATAAGATATTTACCTGCTAGAAGTTTCATCCTCTTATCATTCATGTATCTCAACATTTGATGCCACGAGTTTGAAAATTATTCTTTTCAATGACATTCACCTCATCATAACATAAAAATAAAGTATGCCTTGCACAAAGTGCAGCACAACTACCCAAGAATTTGTCATTGAGCCTTTAGAAAACTTCCACTTTCTATCTCCAAAGAAGTTTTTATATCTCTCTCGATCATGAATACTAGCGGACAACAAGTTAAGGCACAAATCAGGCACATATCAGACATTCTATAAAATAAGTCTACATCTAACACTTTTATTCACACTAATGCCACCCAGACCAAAAACATATCCGGTGCTCTTATTTCCTATTCTGACTCTACCATAATTTCCAGCTTGGTACTTCATAGATACTCCTCGTTGTGGACAGTGAAAAGAAACTCAAGAATCAATCAACCACTCTGTATATGAACCTTCTAGACGATGACAATCCCCAATAGCAAAAACCAAATTTATATCATCATTATCTTGAGAAAAAGTTGTTGTAGTTGCTTTATTACCATTAGGTGAGTCATGCTTCTTCCCTTGCTCTTTCTGCCATTGATAGAAGTACTATTTAATTAGACAAATCTATATCATCATCACCTTGAGAAAAAGTTGTCGTAGCTGCTTTATCGCCTACCTTATTAGGTGAGCCATATTTCTTCCCTTGCTCTTTCTCAACAATAGAAATACTTCTTAATGTGACTAGGCTTATTAAAATACTGGCACGTCCTTGCATCTTTTTCTGGAAAATGATTTGTTCTTTGACTTGCCACACCCTTTTGGACCTTTAATGTTACTTCTTCCTTGAATCTTAACAAAAGAGCTTGCAAATTATCCACTCCTTTCTCCCTTCTTCTTATCTCTTCATTGAACAAGCTCTCTTTGATAACATCCAAAAAAGCAGACCATCCGGAGCAAAGCTTCTAATTGTCAATTATTGGGCAAAGAACTCAGTAGGAACAAAACATGGAACTCATCATCAAGAACCATGTTCATAGTAATCAACTTGTTACTAATATCTTGAAAGTATCTAAGGTGCTCAGACACTAACTTTCCACTTCTCAACTTCAAATTAACAAGTTCTTTAATTAGAGAAGTCTTATTGTGAGTTGGCTTCCTTTCATAAATGACTTCCAATTTCTTCCATAAGTCATAAGGATTGGATTCTTGAAAACCATCGTTGAATATGCTAATATCAACCCATTTTCTAAAAGTCCCCGTTGTTTTCCTCTTTAACTTAACTCATTCATTTTCCCCATTTTCTATGATTTAATTGGTTTATATGAATTACTACCCTCAATAGTAGTAGGTGCAATCGAATCATACAAATCCTTGCAAAAAAACTTCCATCATAGGCCTCCAAATAGAATAGTTAGTTGATGTCAATTTAACCATAGAACTACCACTGGACTCCATGATTATGCAATAATAAACTAGATTTTGATACCATTTGTTGGGGACCCAAGGGGGTTAAATCTCAAACACAAACACAAGACCACGGCAAAAAAACCAACAAAATATTCAAACACAATCAGAAGTAAAACCACGACTAAGATTAAAACAAGCCAACACGAAGGTAAAGAGAGAAATCAACACACGACAATTTTTACGTGAAAAAACCTCTTCAGTGTGAAGAGTAAAATCAAGGGACTTGTAAGAATCCACTCTATTAATTTTTATTATGATAAAATGGGGGGATCGCTTAACACCACTCTACAAAGGGTTACAACCACCACATGCATCATACATAAGAATTAAACAACAAGAAGAGCAAAGTGTAAGCTATGACCACAAATAGGGTTGTCACTCGAGCTGCAGTATCTCTAAAACTAGATTTAAAAAATGGACTATCCTATCATCCAAATCGAAACCCTGTGAGTCTTAAACATGCTGACCAAAATTCAAAAAATCAGAAAATATTTGCCCTTTGATCCGACCTCCAAATTAGAAATGTTCTCAGATAAACGAGATCAATTTTAGTTCACTTGAGAAATCATTTCTATATCACTCACCTCTTTTGTTCAATTGTATTGGTGTTGTACATTTGAATCCCTGTTATAGTTTCACATAGGATACACCAAGAATAAAGTCACCTCGTCAAGAGCTAGCCAATAAATAAAATAGACCATTAAACATACCAACAGGGATTGGATATGCATGAAAGCTATCCATCATTTTCTATGCAAAAGTATGCATTTTCCTACTATAGTTGTAGTAGACAGTGGTTGAAATGTCAATCTAGCTGCTTTGAAGTTGGCTTGCATTTTGCAGCAGTTGTGCCACTTTTTTCCAAAGGTTACTGCTCTGAGTATGTCCAAGGAAAGATTAAAAGTAGTGATCAGAACTTCTAAGGAGTTGGTTGTCCTTTCAGAGAATGCTGCTAGAAGGTTGGTATTCTTCATGATCCATGGTACGTCCATGCTTAAACTCTTTGGTTGTACCTGCAATATCCAAGTAGAAAAATAGCAATACCAAAATCTTAGAAAATTCAAGTCTCGATGAAACTTTGATTTCCAATGCATCAAACTTCAATATAACGTGCCAAAATATTTTATGTCTAAATATTACAAGGAATATAATATTATTTATCATTAACTCTCTATCAAAACTCATATTCAAATAATATATTATATAAATTGTATTTATTTTATTTTGATATTTATAACTACATAAATAGATCTTTTTAATTTATTTTTTCATGATAATTTGGATTATTTTTAAAATTTATAAATTAAAAATATTACAATTATTTACTTTTTGTAAGAGTATTTAAACTTTTAAAAATTCTATATATTTACTTAATATACATAAAACATATTATATTAAAATTACTACATAAAATAATTAAATATAAAATTTAATTTATATTTGAGTGTTTATTTCAAAAATTAAAATTATGTAAATTTTGGGTGATTAAATCAGATAAGTACATTAAAATTAATTTATTTTTGGTAAATATACTGACTTGGTATACTGACACCCTCAATGTGAGCATCCATTGTAGAAGTCTATTTGAAGAAGGTCATTTTAAATTTTAGTCACGGGATAATTTTTTATCTTGAGTGTCTATTATGATGATATGGTTAGTTACTTTTACCAATATGATACTTGCATTCAATGGTCTTAAAGTTGCACCATTTTAGGGTTAGGATGTATATAAGGAGTTGTTTGGTGTACGTAAGCAGTGTGGAAATTACAAAATCCTATGATTTTAGAATTGGCGTAGTTGTTTGGTTGACGTAAAAGGTTTAAAACGTAGGAATTTGTAATGTGGTGGAAATTTAGCTTCCCATATAACGTGGGAAATATCTTACCGAGACCCCCCTCGATCGAACGAGATTCCTCCCTGTTTATAATGTGTATTTACCATTTCATCCCACAAAATGCGCGTAAATTTTCCATTTCCCTCTATTACGCGTGTAAAATTTTCAACTTCCCCCCTTGCTGAAGTCTTATTGTTTACCATTAATTAATTTAAACTCTTTCCATAAAACAGCCATTATCACCTATACTTTAAATTCCTGCAAACTCTTTTGGTCCATCACCATCAAAATTTTGAGGTTTGGCATTGTATTTTTATTTACATGTTACTTATTTTCAAATTTATTGACTGTTTATGAAAAAGATTAACTTACAACTCATATTTATATGTAAATAAATTTAATTCGATGGAATTATATTTTATTTATTTTATAATTTTATAATTTTTTGGATTATTCGTAATATGATTTTTTATGTTGATGTTGGATATGTTGTTTTGGATTATGGATTAATACGATTATTTATTCTTGGTTGTTTAACTGAACCAGATTTGATACAGTTTGATTTTAATTGGCTTGATTTTGGTTATTTTTTTATACTGTATCTGATTGTTACCTTATTTTGTAAATGTTATACAGTTATGACTCGTATGACACTAACTCAAGGTAAGAAGATTGCAACAACATGTATTGCAATGTATTGGAAAATGATAAATCAAGTTATGAAAATGATGATTGAACTCACCCACCATCTGGCTACTATGAACATTAACCTTCCAAAAGTCATCTCCTATAAATTTGATAAGTCGTCTGAAGTAAATCAAACAACTATTAGGCAAATAAATCTCAGGAAATACAAATTCCTTCGTGTGCAACCAAACAATTTTCTGTATATCTTAGGAATTTAATCAGGAAAATAACTTCGCATAAAATAGAATTTATTGCAGGAATTAAATTCCTGCGTAAACCAAACGAGCTCTAAGTATATGACTACCAAACTTAGCTAGCCGATCAGTACGCTGGCTTGCTTCTCTGAAGATAGGGCTGAGCCGAGCTCATCTCGGACTTATTTCCACACTAGGCCTTAAATTGTAGGGTCCGAAATAAGTTTTTAGCCATTTATTTGTGTATAAAAAAACCAGTTTTTTTCCTTTTAGTTTATGAAAAAGTTTTAGAAAATATCATCTTTTCATATGCATATGGAAAGACGAGCTTGAATTATAATTATAAAAAAATAAAAAGTTTTGATTGCAATATTAAAATTTTATTATACAACGTGCAGTAGTTATAAGTTTATGACCTGAT
Organism: Rubia tinctorum; assembly: GCA_032355605.1. Classification (NCBI taxonomy): domain Eukaryota; kingdom Viridiplantae; phylum Streptophyta; class Magnoliopsida; order Gentianales; family Rubiaceae; genus Rubia; species Rubia tinctorum. The sequence continues at coordinate 7,625 of JAULKM010166615.1, read as the reverse complement.
TAATGCAACAAAAAAATGTTATATTAATTTACAGTTTAAATCTTGATTTTTTTTCATAGGTTATGAAAAGACCGTGTTCAAAAGAATGACTCTTAGTTTAATAATTGGGACGGTTTAATAATTTTACTCTTCAATAACTTTGATTATGTTGGGCCTTAGAAACCAGATCAACCTCACTCAGTCCAGAAGTAAAAATTCTTTTTTTTAAAAGTAAGACCACCTTAGTGGGGGGAATTAATAGGCACCCCAAACCTTGTAATGACAAAATAGAAGATTGTTGTTCTTTACAAAACATTCATAAAATTGAACGATTACTGTGAAATGCTAAGCTAAAGACGGATGTCTTCAAAAGGCAACTATTTTTTGAAGTGTTTCCAAGTATATCAAACTACACCCCCTGTGTTGAATGTTACCTTGGACAGATTTCATAAAATAGTTGTCAAGCATAGCGTGTTTCTCCTCACTTGTGAAGATTGATAACTGTTGAGCTCCATTGAGTCCGTGGTTAGTGTTCGACATCATCCACCATGTTGATCAGCTTCAGTTAGGTTAGACAAGCGACCAGATTGGCACTTTGATCAGCATAGGTTTGATCCTCCACTTGTTGAAATCCATTTTCCGAAGGGTCTGGATTGTACCTACGAGCAGAAGGAGAAATAGCAGTAAACCATTATAGTGGCATAACCTAATGGAGGGTATATTTAACTTGTCCAAGATCAATAGCCCCCTAGCATTATTAGGAAGAGAAAGATAAGAGAAAGTAGTTGCCGATTGTTGGTTATCAAGACTTAATTTTACAATAGCATCAACAACCATATTTGTTTCCCTCACATCATGAGTGATATCCAATTTTGTAGTAGTAGAAAGGATAGAAAAACACAAGTTATATAGCTTTCAAAGGGCCTTTTGTGGGTTTAAAACTGAGATCATTGCATTCATACAATCAGTTTGTATGATGACATTCTGCAATCCCATTGACTGTGCCATTTCCACACCATATTTGATTGCTTAAATTTCAGCATGAATACTAGATGTAGCAACACATTTACATCCTTTAGCAGCCAAGAAATCTCCATACTTATCTCTAGCTATTAGTCCAATGCCACATTGTTGATTTTGTTGTGTCCAGGAAGCATCAACATTTATTTTAATACCTACCTCGGGTTTAGCCCATCCTGCTTTGATGATCATTGGCTTAAAGTTATGCCTAATGACAGGTGTGATTCCCAAATAATGCCAAGACCTATCATGCATGCTTTAAAAAAATAGGTCTAGCTAAAAAGCAGTAATAAATTTTCTGTTTAACCGACCTCAGCACCTGATTAGTAATTGGTTTAATTCCTTTGTTTGACCATAAATATCTCTAGTTACCTATAATAATGTAGCATAGAAAATTAACATTTAGAAAATGGACGTTAAAATGAATCTAACAATATCTCACATGATATTTTTATTCTATATAGTTTAATTTATATTACGGTCAAAGGTAACAAAATTTGACTCCAAAAAAGCAATTAACCAATTTAGAATGGGACGGAGGAAGTAGGAATTATAAATAATGGAAGAGTAATGATATTTACGGTAAAAGTAAAAAAATTACCCTTCCGTATAAAATATAGAACATTTTATTGTTATTAATATTGAATTTAAAAAATAAAAGAATTTTGAAAATTAACACTGGAAGTTTTTGAAATATAAAAGAATTTTGAGAAATAAAAAGGAATCCGGCATTAAAACTGAACTGGAATTTTTTGAATAATAAAAGAATCCGACCTACCGGATTCGAACCAGTGACCTAAGGATGACTTTGGAGATTTCAACCACTACAGTCCTCCGCTCTACCAACTGAGCTAAGGTCGGATTTATTTAATGCTTGTTAATTGTGAGAATTAGACTAATGTTTTGCTTATGGAATGGGACATCTAATATGTAGTAGCCAGGCTGTATTATGGAATTTCTGAGTAATCGTAGTTGACCTTACAACTTTGTTAAACGACATGCATGAATGTCGTCGTTATATCAACCGAATTGATCGACTTTGGGCGTCTAAAACAAGAAGTAAACTAGACGACTAGACTTCAGAGGAAGCAAGTTGTGATAAATGGATCAAAATTCATCGAATTTTGAAGATTCGCAGCCACTTTCCGTCCTAACTATTTTTACACTCTTTTATTTTTGGGACCTCTCAGCTATTTTTACACTCTTCACTTTATTTTTCTTTTTATCCGGCTTTTATTCATTTTTATACTAAAATTAAATGAAAAAGGAAAATAAAATCAAGTTACCCCACATCACATGGGCAAGAAAGCATTAAATAATAGATTCTTAAAAATACTTTATCTTTATCTCTCTGCAAAAATAGCTGGGACGGAGGAAGTATTATTCAGCGATTCCCAAGTCTATATTGCCTTGCAGCAACAAAGATGTACTCCTTCCCTCTTCTTTTATAATCCCTCCGTCTCTCCTCTATTTGCACTGCAATCATTACTACATTGTTCAAGAAACATGTTTGATCATTAATATGTTTCATTTCGTACTAATGACGATAAATAAAAAGTTGATATTTTAAAATTATTTCTTATAACGAATTAAACAATTTCATATACAATAGTATTATTGTAGATATATTTATTTAAATATATGGTGATATGTCTATTTAAATATACAATCAAAATTTAATAGAGAATAAATAATATCAAAAAAGTAAAAAATGCAAATAGAATTGGAGTAACTCTGGTTAATGTACAAGGACTGTTTTTTCTTAGAAAAGGGCTACTTGCAATTTAATATTTGTGTACCACAATAATTAATTTCGTATGAGCAAAGTATTGGGAAAGACCATCTTTCCATAGGTTAATGGAAAGACGAAATTAAATTAAAATAATAAAAGGTAAAATGTCTTAGTTGCAATATTAAAATTTTATTATGTAACGTGTGGTAGTTATAAAGTTTATAACCGATTTATGCAACCTGAAATTTTTATTCATTTCTTTTAATTTGCACGTTAAACCTTAGTATTTCCAATGAACTGTGAAAACACCGTCTTGAAGAGACATTCTTTTTCGTGTGGAGGAAATATTCCATTGGAATGAAATTTAAATGAAACAGGCTTAGAAGAAGAAGCTAAAAAAAGTCGGATTTAGGATAGTCTTCTTCTTTTTCATTAAAAAACTTAGGACTCAAAAAAATCAAAATTTATGAGATTGTGTACAATATTTAGTTTTTGATATTTAAATTTTTATATTTAATTTAACAAATGCAGTGTATAAATTTTAAATAATATAGGGAATTTTCCACAAATTAAGTACATAAAGTTGTAAGAAGAAATAAGGGTTTTGACAAAATATATTACACTTGAAACCCTTCCAGATATATGTTACAGAATAAAAGTACTCCCTCTCCCTCTGTCCCTGCTCTATTTCCATTTCTACTTTTTTGACATTATTCTCTATTAAAGTTTGACCGCATAATTGAATAGATTTATGAATAATAATATTATCCATTAATACAAATTAGAGCTACCGTAACACTTTTTTTGCAACACTTATTTAAAATGTTACAATAATTTATAAAGTGTTACTTACAACTTTGAAAATGTTACATAAATGTTGAAAAGTGTTATCTAAATTTTAAAAAATGTTACATTACATCTAATGTAACATCACCTAAGGTAATACTTGTAAAAGTGTTACAATAGGTTAGAGTGTTACAATAGCACCTAAAGTAACATTTTTACAAGTATTGCCTTAGGCGATATTACATTAGACCTAGTGTAACACTTTTTAAAATTTAGGTAACACTTTTCAATATTTATGTAACACTTTTCAAAAGTTTAGATAACACTTTATAAGCTATTGTAACATTTTAAATAAGTGTTGCAAGGAAAGTGTTACATTAGTCTTAGTGTGTAGTAGTGATCGTATATGATATTGTTCAATTCGTCGTAACAAGTAGTTTCTAAATATCAATTTGTTATTTGCCGTTATTATACGTACGTAAAGATATTAACAGTCAAACATGTTTCTTAAACTGTGCGATAATGATGGTAATGCAAATCTAGTTGAAACGGAGGGAGTAGATGAATAGAATGTTAAGATCATGCAATTTTACAATTTGAATTAGTAATAAAAAAATCTTCTATCCCGGCTAGAAAAATTATTATCAACCAAAATTTTGTTAAGTTAATTAATTTGTCTCTTGAATGAGAGTTTTTCCATAAATTATTGAAAGACCAAAGTTTAAACTACAAATAGTAACAAATTATGATAGAATTTTGGATTGTTGATGTGTGTTATATTGTGTTCATATTTTGCGGGATTATTATGATTCCACTAAGATATAATTTGCACTTTAGGTGTTTTTGGTGCAGGAAATCATGGATTGTGAAGAATATAGAGGGAGTTATACATTGTACTATTTTCCCATTAACCAATGGTTTTTTCCCACCGGATTTTCCAGGTTAAGTTTTTTAATGAGTCAATGTGCTCCAATGAAAAATGTTCTTAGTTTATAAGATATTTTTCCAGAGATGAAGGAAAGGAGACAAACTCGAGGTAGACGAACACGAGTCGAGCTCAAATTAGCTCGATTATTAGGCGAGCTCGAGCTCGAGCTTTTTCATTTTTGTTCAGCAGGCTCATCAAGTTTCACGAGCATGTACTTATATAATTATATTATTTTTAATTTATATTTTTTTTGAAGGTAATGAGCTCAACAAACAAATCTCGCTCGAGCTCAAACTCAAATTCGATCGAGTTACGAACCGAGCTCGAGAATATCACAAACAATTGAGCATGAGATCGAGATAAATTTCCAAGGTTCAAACGAGCTCGAGCTCGAACACGAACATAGTTTTTTTAAAGTTTGAACTCGAACACGAACATAGTTTTTTTTTAGTTCAAGCTCGAGCACACCACTAATCAATTTCTACTCGATTCGTTTACCCCTAGTCCAACTTATGAAGGTCCATGGACCATGGTTATATATCTAGGAAAGGCTTACTTCTGACACGTGAGTTGGTTAAAATGTCCCATGTCCCATGTCCATTTACTTGCTTTTTCTTACACATGAGTTGGTTAAAATGGCCAATGTACATTTGCTTTCTTCTTCTTTTTCTGTTAAAAGGATGTGTCTAACTCAGTGGGGATGAAGTAACAAACATATTGTACTAGGGTAATCGATTTCTTTTTCAAGTTCTCTTACCAGTTATACAAAAATATAGTTAATTTATCGCATTTTGTTCTTTATTGATATATAAATAGCGAAAGAGCAAGTAAAATCCAACTCATATACTATTTTATCTCAAATCAAACTGCATATTAACTATGTATTTAATAAAAAATTACTGAATTTTGACCATAAAATTAAATTAGTTTGTAATTAAAAATATTAATTAGGTGTATTATTGAGTTACGTACGGGTGTCAATATATGTACCAATATTCCTTTTATCTTATGTACGGGTGTCAATATATATAACACTATTCTTTCTAGAACTCTAAGAAAAAGAATCATTTTTCTTATCCTTCTTCTGTTTCTATTACTTATATAACTCTATTAGGGGTGTTATATTTAAAAAAAAAAACCTACATAACTCTATTAGGGGTGTTATATTTTTTTAAAAAAACTACCTTGATGTATTTAAAGAAAAGAATTAGAATATTCTTCTTCTGATTATATTACTCGTATAACTCTATTAGGGGTGTAAACGAAGCAAACCGTTCGTGAAAAATTCGCAAACAGTTTGAGTGAAAACTCGACTCGCTAGCTCGATTATTAGGCGAGATCGAGCTCGAGAGCTTCTTCATCATTTTTTGGTAGGCTCGTCGAGTTTTACTCTGTACCTATAAAACTATATTATTTTTAGTTTACTATTTTGTATAAATTAGAGGGTTGTATTTGCTCGTTCGAAGGTAACGAGCTCAACGAGCCAATCTCGCTCGAGTTCGAGCTCGTTACGTTCGATCGAGTTACAAATCGAGTTCGAGCAAATCACAAACAATTGAACACGAGATTGAGATAAATTTTATGGGCTTGAATGAACTCGAACACGAACATAGTAATTTTTTTTAGTTCGAGCACACCACTACTCGATCTCGACTTGTTTACACTTCTAGGTGTTATATTTATAAAAAAAAACTCTACCAGTGATGCATTTAAAGAAAATAATTAGAATCGAGCTCGAACACAAACATAGTAATTTTTTCGAGTTCGAGCACACCACTACTCGATCTCGACTCGTTTACCCTCCTAGGTGTTATATTTTAAAAAAAACTCTACCAGTGATGCATTTAAAGAAAATAATTAGAATCATTTTTAAATTACAAAAGGCAATTAGAAAAGAATTAGAATCATTTTCAAATTACAATATCAGTTAGATAAAAATTCTTTTCTTATCCCTTTTCTATTCCACAACAACAGCTCTCTACACCACAACAACTCTCTAACTACAACTAGTAAACAATCCTCTAAACCACAACAACTCTCTAACTACAACTCGTAAACAATCCGTCTCCAACAACAATGGAAAACTGGTAGAGTGCAACTCCAAAATGGAGATAATTTTGCATAGTCCAACTTCAGAATGGAGACAATTTAACAACAATGGAAAACTGGTAGAGTGCAACTCCAAAATGGAGACAATTTTGCAGAGTGCAACTTTAAAATGGAGACAATTTATAAGCTCGAACACGAACATAGTAATTTTTTTCGAGATCGAGCACACCACTACTCCAGTCGTTTACACCCCTAGGTGCTGTATTTAAAAAACTCTATCAGTGATGCATTTAAAGAAAAGAATTAGAATCATTTTCAAATTACAAAATCAAATAGAAAAGAATTAGAATCATTTTCAAATTACAAAATCATTTAGAAAAGAATTAGAATCATTTTCAAATTACAAAATCAATTAGAAAAGAATTATAATCATTTTCAAATTACAAAATAAGAATTCTTTTCTTATCCTTTCTTATTCCCTCTTTATATATACAGCTCTCTAAACCACAACTCTAACTACAACTTTGTAAACAATCTGTCTCCAACAACAAATCTATAAACCACTGTCCAATCGACAATGGAAAACTTGCAGAGTGCAACTCCAAAATGGACATCGGCCTGTGGTTCTGGTCTCTACCTAAACCCTGATAAAAACTTTACACAAAATCATATAGATCCCATAGTTTCGAACAGGCGTGAGTGTAAAACTATGTTATTTTGCAGTTCAAACGGACCTCTAAGCCGGGGCATCATACGGTTGAGGTATGCATTACATCGGTTTTGATAGAGAGAAATGCAGTCCTAAATGTACACCTCAATAAACAGAATTTTAAACTCTATATAAGCATAAAAGTTCTAAATTTACACTCCTATGCAAAATTCCAAGCGAGATAACATTAAGGAACGCGTAACAAAAAGGGCTCCAATTTGCATGCATTTGTTCTCCATCAACGGGGGCTTTGGGTTGAAAATACCATGCTGCCGCTGTCCAAACAAAACTGGGCAGGATTAAAGCTCCTGGGAATAGAAAAAAAAAAGTCTGAGGATTGCCCCGCGAAATTCACTGTAAACACCGCCATAAAGATCAGACTGCCTCAGTTTCACAGTTTCATCATCATGGTCATTCCCCTG
>JAULKM010166605.1:0-16003 GCA_032355605.1 Rubia tinctorum | reverse complement strand
CGGCTTGTCACTTTGGTGTACAGCTCTCCTGGCTCATCGACTACGGCACCCTGTTATGTCTGCTCTGCTGATTCGGACCATCCAGTGGCTGCTCTGATGCATCCTGTTCTGCCCATCTCACAATCGACCAGCTTACCCGGTTCTCCGACCAGCCCACACGATTCACCAGCCATCTCATCGGCCCCTTCACCGGTCGCTACTGCTCCTCTTATCTCTCCACCTCGGCCTCGCACTCATCAGATGGCTGCTCGACCAGCTACTGGTGTTATTCAGCGCATGGATTATTCAGACATTACCACTCATGGTCTTACTGCTACTCTACTTGTGCAGTCTGAGCCCACGGATTATAACACTGCTCTTCAGGATCTGGCTTAGGTTTCTTCCATGGATGACGAGATGGAGACTCTTCGTGGCCAACACATTTTGGACTTGGTGCCTCGACCTTCAGATGCTAACATTGTTGGCTCCAAATGTGTCTATAGGCTCAAGTATCGACCATATGGCACTATTGATCGTCATAAAGCCAGACTTATGGCGCATGGTTTCTCACAGATTTCGGGTTTTGACTTTGACCACACTTTCAGTCCTGTGGTCAAAGCCTCAATTGTTCGAACGGTTCTCGCCATTGCCACGATGTGTTCCTTGCCACTTCATCAGTTGGATGTTAAGAACATTTTTCTTAATGGCGTTCTCGATGCAACTATCTATATGAAGCAACCCGTTGGATATCAGGATCCTGTTCATCCAGATTATGTTTTTCGTTTGCGAAAGGCCATTTATGGTCTTAAGCAGGTCCCTCAAGCATGGTTTTAGTGTTTCAACACTTATTTGATTCAGTTTGGTTTTCAGTGCAGCTAGCCCAACACTTCTTTATTTGTTTTCAGTAACACTGTATCTCCTTGTGTATGTGGACGACGCCATTCTTACAAAAATGACTCGACTCTTCTTCGACAGTTCATTGATCAGACGCATCAGGAGTTTGCGATCAAGGATCTCGGTGCTCTTCATTACTTTCTTGGTCTTGAAGTTTCACCTTCTTCATCAGGTTTAATTCTTGGCCAAGCGAAGTATGCTCGGGACATCCTAAATCGAGCTGGTATATCTGACGCTGCACCAGTTTCCATGCCCTTTGTTCCTGGATCTCAGTTGCACAGTTCGACCAATCCACCATTCAGGAATCCGACCCTTATCGTTCTCTTGTTGGAGCTCTTCAGTATCTCACCATCACTCGCCCAGACTTAGCCTTCTCAGTCAACACAGTCAGGGAGTTTCTTCAGGACACCAGAAATGATCATTTTGCTGCAGTTGCACGGATTTTGAGGTATGTTCGTGGTATCCTCCATTTCGGCCTCACCTTTCATACTGCTAGTTCTCCTGAAATATTAGGATATTTGATGCTGACTGGGCCCCCTGTCTGGAGACTCGCCTGTCTACTTATGGATATGCTGTTTTTTTTGTGGCAATTTGGTTTCCTGGAGTGCCAAGAAGAAGCCCGCTGTTTCTCGTTCCAGTATAGAGTCTGAGTATAGGGCACTAGCCAACACTGCTTCAGAGGTTGTTTGGCTCACTCATTTGCTCCGAGATCTTCGAGTTCCTTTGACTGATCCTCCGCTGCTGTTATGTGACAATAGTAGCGCCATCTTCTTAGCTCAGAATCAAGTTGCTCACAAGCGGGCGAAGCACATTAACATCGATTATCACTTTGTTCGAGAGTTGATTGCTTCTGGCAAGTTGCGTGTTGCTCATGTTCCTACTGCTCTTCAGATTGCATACATCTTCACCAAAGGGCTCTCCCGTCCGCTGTTCGAGTTTTTTCGTTTCAAGTTTTGCGTTGGTGAGCATCCGACACGTCGCTTGAGGGGGAGTGTTAGAATAAGTCAAAATGTTGATGATTAGATTTGATTTATCATGTTGACTAGTTAGAGTTGTGTTAGAACTAGTCTACCTTCGTGCTTTGTACTCTCTATTTATTCTTTTCATGATCAATAATAATAATCAGGGGAAATTCATTCTTTCAACCTCTCTTTTGTATATGGACGGCTTAGAAATATTTCCTTCAAATAGGTGGTATGGGGTTCCAATAGTAAATAAACACCCACACACCATTGGTGGCTTTGATTTTTAAAAACTTGGGGGGAAATCATATTTTATAAACTTTTGCTAAGTAGTGTCATTAATACTGTAAAAAAACAAATAATGATAAATTTGAGGGGTTTAATGAGATGAGTTTGGTAGACTGAATGAATACGTATAAAAAGTTCACAAATATAAAAGTTATTGTGAAAGTTTCAGGAAAAACAGTTTTCCATAAGTTTATGGACACAGTCCACAATGGTTTTACTTTAAATGTTTTAATTTTTTTATAAAATTTAAATGTTTTATTTTAAAAGTTAAAGCAAGTAATAATATGTATTTGAATGTGAAAATATAAAAATATATAATATAAAAAATATTTTCTAAATTTATTATGTAATTTAACAAATGCAATGTATATAAAAAATAAGTGGCAAGTCCATAAACTTATGGACATACCGCTTGTCAAGAGACTCACTCAAAGTTATTTATAAGATGGACTAAAAAGAAAGGTAAAAAGAATATTTTTAAAATGGGGGAGCGTATATAATTTTCATAATTTTGATAATTAACATATTTAGATATTCTAAAACCAACTTACGTCACTAATTATCTCAAAATTAATTTAAGTAAAGAGTACTGCACAAAGTCATCTCGTGTGGTCAATTTGTCAATAAATTGGATGTTAACAACTCAAGCTATAGCCAACCAGTCACAAATTTAGACTCCGTCTGAAGACGGTCTTTTTCATAAATTATGAAAATACTAAGGTTTAAATTGTCAATTAGAAGAAATAAAGATATAAAAAAATTGAGTTGCATTAATCGGGTCATAAATTTATAACTACTGCATGTTGCAATATTTTTTAAAATATTACAACTAAAGTCTTTTACCTTTCTGTAATTTTAATTCAACTACGTCTTTTCATATACTTTTCACCCATGATTTTGCCATTCTTTTATGCCAGATAGTTTTAGATTTTATCTCGGTTTTATTAACAATGGAAATAATGGATTCAAATGTATTCTTATCTGGAGATACTGATTATTAGTTGTTCGGATAGTAAATTTTCTGTTCAATGGTCTGATCCAGAAAAATTAGTTACTCAATAAGAGAGTGTCTTTTTTATTGTGCCGGGTTAGGATACTTGTCCAGAATTTCAAACTGTTATTTTGGAGTTCTACGGAAAAAATTACTCGGTAACATTTTATATCAAATTAAAAAAAAATGCTAACTTAACACTTTAGTGTTAAAGTTGGTTCAAGGCGGAATAAATCAATCTCAACAAGATATTAAGTGAAAACGGAAAAAAAATCACAAATAATGCAAACCTTAAAGGGCAAGTTTTAACAATGCAAACAAAAACTATTTAATACTATTATAAAAATATCTAAAAGAAATTGTCACAACTGTAATTATTCTTATTGATAAAGCTAGTGTATCGGGCATATAATTACATTTGATTTAACATTTAACTGTAATAATAATAATGAGAGAGGTATGATTAACGAGGATTTAGTTAGGAGTTTTTCTCTTGAAAGACGATCTTTCCATAAGTCATTGAAAGACCAAGGTTTAAAGTGATAATTAAAAGAAATTAAGATAAAATTTTCGGGTTGTATGAACCAGGTTATAAAATTTATAACTACTACATGTTGTATAATAAAACTTTAATATTGCAACAAAACCTTTTACCTTTTATTATTATAATTAAACTCTGTCTTTCCATAAGTTTATGGAAAACTGTCTTTCCCAATACTTTGCTATTTACATTCTTGTGATATTCTAAATTAATGAGAAGATATGTACCATTGATATTTTTTGAGTGCCGAACCAGCAAGATAAAAGTTTCCAGTGTCAGCGAGAGACTCTCTGATTTTAAAATCAGGTAAAAATGTTTGTCATAAATATTAAAAATAGAATAAATAAAATAGAGACATGTCACAATATTTATAGGGATTGATTCCTGTAAGCTATTCGAATTACTATGGAATGAATATATACTCATTCAATTTAGGAATAGGTGTGATGAAATTACCATATATTTATGATTTCATAAATAACTATGAATAGGAGATCTTCTCTTCTTAATGGGCTAGCTCCAGCCCAATACTAATAGCGGAGTAAGGTTGTATGTTTCGTCCTAGGTTGTGAATTTCATCCCATTCATCATCAAAATTCAAATTCTTCATACATAAATAAATACTAAACATTTTTTTAATAAGCATGATATTTCATTAATTTCTTTATTGAGAGTAACACTCTAATACAACCTTAACTAGATTTTGTGCGTCAGCTACGTATAGTGTTGAGAAAAAAATCGGTATTTCCCTTTTTATGTGATCAAGATGAATATTGAAAAGAAAGAAAATATGACACTAAAGATGTCATATTTTCTTCTTTTTTCAATATTCATCTTGATCACACAAAGAGGGAAATGCCAATTTTTTTTACAACAGTGGTATCAGAGCAAGATTGTTCGCGTTAGTTTCTTGTGAGAGTCGAGATGGAGGCAGGTATCACTCATGATGGAGAAATGTTCAACCTCACAGCGGAGAACTATGCCTATTGGAACCCTATAATGGAGGATCGTCTATTTTGCAAGGATTTGTACCAACCAATTATGGAGAACCAAGTCGGAGGAGAAGAACGATAAAGAGTGGGAGCTCCTTAATACGAAGGCGTAAGTACATTGAACGTAGTTTATTTGAGCATGTTTCTACTTATACAAATGTCTTTGAGCTATGGACAAAACTTGAATCCATGATTCACAAGAAGACGCCACGTAACAAAGCCCACTTAGTAATTTGATTAGTCAATTTGGAGTATAAGGATGGACAAAATATGATCTAGCACTTGAATAGCTTCAAGGGGTTTGTGAACCAGTTGAAAAAGATTGAGATGAAAATCGACGACGAATTGCAAGCCTTGTTGATCCTAAGCTCACTACTTGAAAGTTGGGACTTTGGCTGTCACGCTTAGCAACTCGGCCCCGGAAGGAAAGCTTACAATGGATGGCGTTGCCGACAGCCTAATCAATGACGAAGCACGGAGAAAGGGACGTGACACATCCAACTATTTGGAGGCGAACGTGATCGAGAATTGAGGTAGAAGTGAGTCACGTGGAAGATACAAAAGTGGAGGATGTGACAAATCATGAGGGCAGTTAAAGTCTCGTTCCCAAGTTACTTGTTACTATTGTGGTAAGGTGGGCCATAAGAAAGCTGAATGTCGCAATCTCAAGAGACACTAGAAAAATGGAACTGTTAAACAAGACCAAATCGACTCAAAGAAGAAGGAAAATGAGAGCACTACTGATGTGGAATTTGTGGAGTGCGGTGAAGTTTTTGTCATTGACGACTATGTCAATTCACCTACGGTGATAACCTTTTGATCGGTGATTTTGGTGCCTCTTTCCATGTTACCCCGCATGAAGGGCTTTTCTCGTCCTATCAGCGTAGAGACTTTGGTGTTGTGAAGATGGGAAATCAAGTAACTAGTAAAATTTTTGGATTGGGCAACATCATCTTGAAGATAAACACAGGATGCAAGCTCGTGCTGAATGATGTACGACGTGTTCCAAAAATGTGGCTCAACCTTATCTCGGTAGGGAAGCTTGACAACGCTGGGATGACTAGTCACTTTGGAGATGGAAAATGGAAGATCACTAGTGGAAACATGGTCGTTGGTCGAGGAAGAAAAGATGAATCCCTATATGTCTTGCAAGGACAAATCTGCAAGGGGAAGGTTAATGATGCTCACGAGAACGCAAGTATGGAGCTATTGGCACAAGAGGATCGGCCATATGAGAGAGAATGGTTTGCAGATTATCGCTCAAAAAACATCCTCCCAGACATAAAAGGTATAAATCTTAACCATTGCACTGATTGCTTGGCTGGAAAATAACATAGAGTTTCATTTTTTAGACCATCATATCCACGTAGAAGAGAGCATATTCTTGACTTAGTCCACACTGATGTATGCTGAAAGATCTCATGGTTGTGCATTGTATTTTGTAACTTTCATTGGTGACCATTTGAAAAAGGTTTAGGTGTTTTTTGTTGAAAACAAAATACCAGTTGCTTGAAGTGTTCAAGGAGTTCCATGCAAGGGTGGAACGTGAGACCAGCAAGAAGTTGAAATCTGTCAGAGCAGATAATGGTGGATAATATTGTGACCCATTTGAAGAATACTGCAAGTCCTATAGCATCCGACTTGAGAAGACGCCACCAAAGACACCTCGGCTAAATGGAGTTACCGAGAGAACGAACCGCACCATTGAAGAATGATTTCGGTGCATGTTATCTCATGCTCACCTCCCTAAAACATTCTGGGGAGAAATTGTGAAGATCGGTGTTGACATAATCAACATGTCTCATTCAGTACCCATAGATGGAGATATACCGGAGGATATTTGGTCATAGAAAAAGGTAGTTTATGACCATCTAAAGGTGATCGGATGTCGAGCATTTGTTCACACCCTAAGGATGAGCTGGCCAAGCTAGATTCAAAAACAAAGAAGTGTATCTACCTAGGCTCGCCCAAAGATGAGTTTGAGTATCAATTGTAGGATCCAACCCATAAAAATATTGTTAGAAGCCGAGATGTCGTCTTCCTCGAGGACCAAACTATTAGTAATTGCAAGATGTCACGGGAAGCTCAGTCTAGGCAGACCAAGGGGCATTATGATCCTATGCCATTTTGGTGGTATGAGATGATACACGAAATAAGGGCAATCATGATGAAGTTGAGATCAATGATGAGAAAACCACAACATAACAACCTCGGGTAGGTGTCGGATCAATGGAGAAAGCAGATGATCACTAGAATCTAAGCCTCGGCATTCCACTAGAGAGAGACGACCTTCGTCTATATACCCTCGAGATGAGTACATGACACTCACCGATGAGGGGGAGCTTCAAAACTATACTGAAGCCATGGCAAGTGATCACAGAGACGATTAGGAAAGGGTTATGTAAGAGGAGATATGGTCCTTACACGAGAATCATACCTATGATCTTGTGGAGTTACCGAATAGGAGACGAACTCTAAGGTGAAAATGGTTGTATAAGCTTAAGATCGAAGAGAACAATCCAAAACCAATATATAAGGCTCGGATTGTCGTTAAAGGATGCAATAAGAAGAAAGGAATAAACTTTAATGATATATTATGTCCAGTGGTGAAGACGTCGTCAATCTAGTTGTACTGGGTCTCGCTACCAGTATGGATTTAGAGGTTGAACAACTCGATGTAAAGAAGTCTTTCTTACATGGAGATATTGAGGAAGAAATATACACGAAGCAACCCGAGGGATTCGTACGTCCGGGAAAAGAGAATTTGGTATGCCGAATCCAAAGGATTCTCTATGGTTTGAAGCATGTACCGCTCCAATGGTACAAGAAATTTGAATCCTTCGTGAATCATCATAGATTCAAGAAGACGCGCACTGATAATTGTGTCTTGGTGAAGAGGTACGATAGGGGAGACTTTCTCATACTCATGCTTTATGTTGATGATATGTTGATTCTTGGGCAGGATAAAGGTATAATTACCGCTCTTAATAAAGCATTTAGTAATTCATTCGCTATGAAATATTTGAGACCAGCCAGACATATCCTTGGGATGAGAATCACTCGAGATCGATCTGAAAGGCTACTTTGGCTATCCGAAGAGAGATATATTGAAACGATTCTTGAGAGATTTAACATGAACAAGGCCAAACCCATTATTGTGCTACTTGGCAGGCATTTCAAGTTTGACAAGAAAAAAAGCGCAAAAAGTGATGAGATATAAGAGGTGTTCCATATTCTTCAGCTGTTGGTAGTCCCATGTACGCCATGATATGTACAGAACCATATATTGCACATGCAGTTGGTGTGTTGAGCAGGAATTTGTCAAAGCCTAGGAAGGAACATTTGGTAGCTGTGAAATGGATACTTCGATATCTCATAAGATTGATCAACCAATGTTTGTGCTTTGGAGAACAAGATCCCGTGTTGGAGGGATACACAGATGCAGACATGGCTAGAGACTTGGAGTCTAGAAAATTAACATCGGGGTGTCTAACTACCTTTGCAAGGGGATTGTGTCTTGATAGTCAAAACGTCAAAAGTGTTTGGCCCTTTCAACGACGGAACTAGAGTACATTGCTGCCACAGAAGCTTGCAAGGAGATGCTGTGGATGAAGAACTTCCTAAATAGAGGTGTTTGAGAAGAGTTCATCATTCAATATCATCCACTCCATTCCATATCTACGTCTTTTCCTTCTTGTGTGAGAGATCCACTCTTAGAGTGAGGAGTTAGAGAGAAGTCTGCATCATCTCTAGTTTGTGAGTATTCCACCATTATATTAGTAGTCTTGTAATCCATCCAACTTGGGTGAGATATTTGTAATCCTACTATAGCCTCATATAGTGGAAGATTTGGACTAGAGAGTCTCGTGGTTTTTCTGAATTTGAATTTTTCACGTTACCAAATTTTGATGTCCTATTTTTCTTTATTTTTCAAGAATCATCTTGATCACACAAAAAGGGAAATACCAATGTGTCCCGACACATAGTCTCTACACTTTCATTACGAGAAACCTAATAAATATCACTGCTAGCAATTTAATGCTTCTAACTAAACCCATGATCATTGGTGGGACCAAGGGAAGCTTTTGGATGTACTTTAATGTCGTTTTGCAGGTTGCCTGAATGATGACGTGTGTAGCAGACCATTGTCTGGCTTAGGCCATTGTTTTGTGGCTTAGGCCAGTGATGTACTTTAATTTATTATTGCCTTGTTTCTTGCACACCAGATTCTTATGTAATGTTGTAAGTGAGGTTGATGCTCTCTTTTCCCGTTGCTAGCTCTAACCTTGATTCCAACATTCATCTACCATTGTCATGGTGCCTTATCTAAAATCAACCCGAGTTTAAATGCTCTTTGTATCATTCCGGCTATGCCATATTCAAGAACCAAGTGTGAGGTCGTTTATGCATATGAACGGCAGATTCGCCATGCCTTATATACAGAGACCCTCTTGCACTCTCCTCTCCCAAAACCTATCATTTCTTTTCTTCTTTTCCCCATCTTTATGAAAATGGGAGAATCCCTTATTTAGATGTTTTTCATGTATTTTTGTGTTCTTTTTTCTATTCTGAAATTGATGAATTTTTTTATCGATTAACTCCAGATCTACATATTTCCAACGAATATAATGTTCGATGATAATCACACCTCTTTTTTGTTACTATAACGCCACTTTCAGTGAGATGCACAAGTTTTTTTTAAATTCTAATTTGTCCAATACGTTTTGGTTTTATTTGCTATTTTGTTGGTCCAAATAAATTGATCTTATTGTATTTTTACAAACTACCATAGAGGCATACTCGTGCAGTAAGATACTACATTAAATTGTAACTAGACTTATTCCAAGGTTTAGATAGAAATCATTATAAATTTGGAAAAGACGATATTTTGTGGTCTATAGTTTAGATTTACTCACGAGAGACTCTTTTTACAAACTTAAAATACATCTTTGTTGGTACAGAATCTCAGTATCAAAACAATATAAACCCAAAAACACATGAGCATATTGGGAAATTCAAACCAAGGCCCAGCATGTATGTCCGCTTGCACCATATTGGGCCATTCAAATAAATCTTCTTCCTTCGTTATTACACATGAGCATATTGGGAAATTCATGTTATTTACTCTCCCCGTCCCATTACTTTTGATCCATTTGTTTTTTCACGATATTCAATAATTATTTTTTACCGTAAATATCTCTAACTACGTATGTCAATTCAACATACTCCTATGTTAAGATGTTAAGATGAGATGAGTAAAAAATTGATATTTAGAAAATAGATGTTAAAATGAATCTAACAATATTTCATATGATATTTTTATCATTTATATATAAACTCACATTAATGCTCAAAGTTTACTAAATTTGACTTTAAAAATTTCAAGGGGCCAATAGTTGTGGAATGAAGGGAGTATTTAGTTAAAACAAAATGTAATAACATTTAGTGATTATCACTAAACAGGATCTACGGTATTTTTAAAAAAAGTTTGTTTAACGTGAATATAGTTTGAAAGCTATACCGAAACACACTCAACCTTTTTTTTAAAATAATCATTCATGGTTGCTTGGAAAATCGTCCAACATTGATTACAATAAGTGGAATTAACATTCAATTTAACTAACCTCTGACAATGACTATTCTATTGCAAGGATATCTAAATTACATGTCAACCAGACTGATCGTCTGTACAGTTATAGATTAAAGATCCAACAAAAACTTTAATATCGCCATCGGGATATTAACTCGTTTCATGCGAAAACCATGACTGTTTGACAGAGAGGAGCGCATCACACATCAATCACCTCGTCAAATATAAATCTTCAAGAACTGCAACACCCCTTGATCCAAAACACAATTTGTGTTGTTCAAGATGTAAACACTTTGAAAAATACATATTTGAAAGCATCCAAATTAATGGAAAACTTAACCAAAAACACGAACAAAATTACGAGAACACGAAATGTACAACCAGTTCGATAACAGAACATCAAAGCGACCAATTAAATTGATTGATCATCACGAATTCAACAATCTAATATATGAGGTCGAACAACAATACTAATGTATAGAAACAGATCCATACTTATTCAATAGTATAAATACTCAAATAATACCAATTGAAAATTATTATTTTTCCATCTCCCCATGATGAGAAGATGGAGAAAATTGAAGAGAAGCTTGGGATTTTTTTAGGGAGGGGAAGAACTTGAAACACATTCAAACTAATGACTATTATAAATAACGTTCAATGGGAAAAAATACATTACAATTAAGTGGTAAAATGACCATGACTTTATGATAAAAGTGTCAAAATAATATATGACTCCGCTAAATTTTTAGTCAACATTTGCTTGGTCGGATTCCTATGAAAAGATGATTTTACCCTTGCCTTAAAAAATAAAAATAAAAAGGTGACACCTTTGTCAAAATTAAAAAGATGCAAAAACAACCCATTGGAAAAACACGGTATCCCCCATTTTATTTTATTTCTCTTCTTCCCGCTAACCCCGAAAAAACAACCCATCGAAACCCTCCCTTGAAGTCATCCTTGTTGCCCGTCAAAACTACCCTCACCTGAGAATCGTCGGAGCCCTCCTGGCTTTCGCAACCACCCTAGCGCAATAACACTTGTCGAAATCACCTCCTGCCCGTGGCAAACCAGCCCGATTTCCCGATGAATTTTCCCGCTCACCACACGCCTTGTGATTCGCTGGAGCCTGGACTTCTGGCAGAATAACCGTCACCGATCTACTGTGGATGACGATTGATTTGCCGACCGATGGATAGAAGGAAGGCGTCGCTAGATAGATTTTCGGTGGACGGTGATGAGTGGTGTCCGAGAGGAGAGGTTTGAGGCGGTGGGGGACGACGACGACGAGGGTCAACGAGCGGGGGCTAGGGTTTAGGTGAATCGGGGTAAATCAGGGGTGACGGGGTGGTGAATCAGGGTGGTGGAGGTGAATCACAGAGGGCGAAATCCCTATTGATTCCATGGCTTCGAATAGTTTGATTGATTCCTTGAATATCCCAGCTTTACCAAACGGCCGGAATAAGGCGTGGTAGTGTTTCTCCTCGAGTATAACGACACTGTTAGATTTGCTTGGGATTGAAAAGAGGAAGTTCCGGGCGAAGTTGAAATTCCGGCCGTCGTAGAGGATTTGGAGTGTGAGGAGGTAGGACTGAGGAGTGTGTGTCAAGCCGCAGCGGTGGACCCTGTGGAAGAAACGGATGACTTTGGGAGGAGTTTTGATGAGCCGGAGCGTGTGGAGCACGGTAGTTTGGGAGAGTGAAGATTGCAGGGCGAGTGTGGCGAGTGAGGATTCCAATTCTGATCACCATGACCAGGTGTTGATCAGTCCGGCCATGCTCCGAGTAGTGGCGGCAACATTAGGTTTTGAAGAAGAAATGGGTATTCGTTATTTCATGCCTGAATTTATTTGATCAATGATGGAATTGGGAAGTTTGGTTATATCGACACAATTTTTTTGAAAGTTGGGGTTAGATTGACACATACAATAATTAGTTAGAGTTAAATTGGCATTTTTTTGAGATTGCAGGGTTATATTGGCACTTTCAGCTAGGTTATAAATGTATTTAACCCTATATATTATTAGTCAAGTATTTTTAAAATAATTGTTTAAATTAAAGTACGCTAACTTGAAGGTAATGGATGGATATATAATTTGTCACGTTGCTCAAACACAAATTATAGTTTGCATGAAGATGAACATTAGTTTTAAGTTTTAAACCTAGTTGCATAAGATTCTTGTGCCAACATTTCTCAATGTGTCACTAACTATTCCCATGTAACACGAGAACCGGACAACTCTTACAGCTAGTTAAATACAACTATTGGAATGATACGCTTGTCCATTTTGCATAATTCGGATGTTTGATGGTTACAAGAGAGAGGGAACTTGAAAAATACCCAAGCTTACAAATATCTACTATAAAATGAAACATCCATGTGAGGTCAAAATCAACACAAGTGGCTAGAGCAATGTGTCTGATCAATATGTGTTCGAATTCTCCTTTCTTCTGAAATTTCATTATTATGAATTTAAGTTTTCGTATACACCGTATTAGGAGTGGAATCTCACTATGTGTGAGTCATATGCGGCTTTGAGTTTTAGTATACACCGTATTAGATGTATAGTCTAACTTGTGGGAGTTTCACCCCTTTTGTATGGTCAGTTGGATTCAGTGGCGGAACCAGGACCTCTGGCAAGGGGTGGCGGAGAAGGCGTGCAAAAAAAAAATTTGCACGCTAAATACAACAAAAAAAAGTTTCACGCTGAATACAACAAAAAAAATTGCACGCTTAATACAACAAAATTATAACGACCAACTATTACATAATATGAAGATGTTTATATGTACAAAAAGTCACTGGATAAAAAACTACTTTCGAATACTAGTGTTGCTAGAAGAAGAACTACTAAAAATTGGTGACAATTGTGTCCTACGATGTTGCATACACTGATAGTGTAGAGCATAAGGGTAGTAGGTGTCATCGAGGCTAGTGAGCAACACCCCGTCCCCACTTCCCCCCAAGTGCGATAACCGATATATGAATAACTTCTATAATCCCTCATCCATTGTTTCAACCTTCTCTTTGATCACCTCTGTGGTCTCCACTATGAAATCCGCAAGGGCCTAGCCCTTGATTGCCGTCCTAGGCTGAAACCGCATATCGTGTTCTCCCAACCCTATGACCTTTTTTATCATCCTTCCTGAAGATTCAGGCTTCAAAATTATCTACCTTATGGGATAATTGGTAAGTAGGATTATGGCATGACTCTGGAAATTGGGTCGTAACCTTTGAGCTACATGGACTAGTGCCGGAATTAGCCTTTTGATGGCAGTATACCTTGTCTTCGGACCTTGCAAGGCTCTGCTAACGAAGTATATGCGATGCTACTTATTCTCTTTCTCCTTTACGAAAATAAATCTAATATCCAAAACCAAGGCGAATATATAGAGATACAAAACTTCCTTTTTGTCAGGCTTCATCAACGTAGGCAAGATCCCGAGGTGCTCCTTCAATGCTGCAAACGTTATCTCACAATCCTCTGTCCAGTTAAACTTTCTGGATTTTTTAAGCACATCAAAGAAGGATAGGTGTTTCTCCACCTCCTTTGATAAGAAATGGCTCAAAGTCTCCAAGCACCTTGTCAACCTCTGAACTTTTTTCATAGTCTGTGAACTTTTCATATTTATTAAAGCCTCCACCTTTTCCAAATTAACATCAATTCCTCTTTCTGAAAACATGAATCCCATAAACTTTCCAACCCCAACTCCAATCACACATCCAACTTCAAGTTCGCCCCCTTTAATCCATCAAACACCTCTTCCGAGAAAATGACAGAAATGGGGCTACAGTGGAGAGCTATGGATGCATGGGGTGAGGACGCATTACGGTAATGCGTCCTCCATTTTTGTTTAAATTCCGGTGCAAGAAACGTAAGACGGAAACCCGTCCTTGCACCATAATGCAGAACTGCATTTTTGACCAGCAATAAACGTAAAACGGAATCACGTCCTCTCTGCACACCTTCTGCACCACTGCACAATGTCAGTTTTTTAGTTTTCTTTTTGACCACTTTAATGAGGACGCATTATGAAAATGCATCCTCAACATGCATAAATCTGCTCCCTCCTTTGCTCCGTTTCCTCTCCCTCATTTCACTCTCTTTCTTCCCGGTTTTCTTCCTCCCTTTTAACCCCTTGCCGGAGCTTCTTTTTCACTCTCTCCTTAGCCGATTCAGATTGTTGACGGAGGTGTTTCGGAGGTAATGTATTGGGTTGGGATTTTGGGTGCAACTTCATTTTGGCCGGAATCTGTCCTCCCCTTCATTTTTCCGGGCTTCTTGCAGGTCTCCCCGGGCTAGGTGGCAGGCTGGTGGTGACGGAACTCGGTGAAATCTACGCGCGTGGAACACACACGCCGCCCTTGTCCGCGCTTGGTAGCCACGCGCCGCCGTTAAAGGTGCGCGTGATGTGCACGCGCCACCTCCGGTGGCTGCGTTACTTTCAGGGCTGAAATTAGTTTTTGTGTATCCAATCTTTTTTAACTAGCTTGGTTCGAAAATGAGAGTTTGTCCAGTTTTCGTTCACCCACTAATTTGGAGTGTTTATATTTTTATATTTGAGGTTGGAGAATTTTGATTTGCAATTTACGTAATGGGTTGTTGTAATATGTGAAACGTTGTGTTGCATGGACGAATATTTTTGGTCGGTGGTCGAAGGAGAAAGTTGTAACTTGTGTGGTGAGAAAAAGTTGGCATCTAGGTGTTTTGTTGGAGTTAATATGACGCTGGTTGTTGCTTATATTAGTTGGAACTGATGTTGTATGCTTTATAGTCGCTAAGGAGAAGATCTAATTTAGTGTGTTGCATGTTATTGTTTGAGGTGAATTTTCGTTGATTGCGTTTGACATATGTATTTTGCGCTTGGAATTATTAATGTTAAATGCTTAATTTTGTAGGGAATCATTGGAGTGTGATACTGTGTAATTGTTACTCGTATCTAGAGGTTCTCAACTGTTATTGGAAGGGTATGTTTTACTGTTCCTTATCATAGACTAGACACGCTAGTTGTGCACATGTTCATCAATTTTTACAGCATTGATGGGTAATGTTCTGTTGTGTGGGTGATTAAATATTGATTACTACCACGTTGCAGTTGTGCAATGAATTTGTTGCTGAACTTGTACAAAGGGGTGTTATTAAGTATGATGTGAACGTGGGTGTGTATTATGACCCCCTCGTACCTGAGAAACACGTGACTGTGAAGGGGAGGTTAAGACACTCTGAATTAGTTGATGTGATTGTGAGACGGCTTGGCATTACTTGTGAAGGGTCCTCGTTGAGAATCTTTTATCGTTGTCCGTCGAAGATTGAATTTTCTATTTATTATCGATGTTATGATGTGGACGACAACGAGTCGACAGAGACCATGTTCGACACTGCTTACGGAATATCCTTGTCGTCAGCGGATCTGTACATTACGTTGGATAGGATTGAGACTAGCGCAGAACGACTAGGTGATGTTGGGCCAGTCACGTTCATGTCGTTGTTGAGCAATGTGCAGAACTATTCACCGGCAACTTACCCTTCATTTACCACACCAACTTATTCCCTAGGGTTTGGAGAAGCTGGCCAGCCTAGTCAACCTGCTGCTTATGCCCATGACGGTTTCTTTAAGCCCTCAACGAGTGTTGGTCCACATGGTGGGTATAATGATGAACGTAATGTCTTCGACGATGGCTGCCTCGAGGAAATCGGTCTTTCTGACTCCGGCGGTGTCGGTGGTGACGTTGCCCCGAGAAGGTTTGATGTTCAGGGAGAGGATG